>PVKC010016701.1:0-20582 GCA_004027635.1 Crocidura indochinensis
AGGAAGGAAGGAAGGAAGGAAGGAAGGAAGGAAGGAAGGAAGGAAGGAAGGAAGGAAGGAAGGGACAGTAGGGTGAGCAGTGTTCAAAACCAGGAGAACTACCCTGTCCCCCCAAAGATCTCCTGCTCATCCTGTACCAAGAAAGATCTATAGGAGGGACACTCAGCTTTGAAAAACTACACAACAAAATGGACCAGAGGCATCAAGACAAGCCACCATTTCAGGCCTGGTCAACAGTCTCAGTCCTACTTATTGAATGAATCTCCTGGCTTTAACCTGAGCCTAGTCTATGCTGTCATCTCTTGTCCACTTCAGCAACAACAACAAAAAAAATCCATTAACAGTCATGCTAAAAAAAAAGAGCTGGGAAACTCCACACCAACTGAGCAGGGTACAGCCTATAAAAGCAGGGACCCAAGACACTCACATGATTTGCCATGAAGCTAAGACACATCACCAACAGAAAGAGCTTTCTAAAGCCCAAAAATACTTCTGCCACTAAACTTTGGAAAAAACGGGCAGGTCAAACCTTGGAACCCCTCCGTCCATCTTCTCCCCAGTCTGCAAAGCGAAGAGTTGATGGAAGTCTACAGACATCTGCTCAGTATGACCACAAGTACCCACAAAAAGCAATTTTCCTTCCTGAAGCAGTTGGAAAAGTGTAAGTGAGGGTGGAGGTGATGGGGGTGTGGTGGGGGAGGAAGGGAGGAAAACTGGCCAGAAAAAAAAATACACACATACATACACAGAGAGAAAGCTACAGTGACATTCAGACCTGAACCTAGGAATTTTTGAATGGTTCAGAATGGGACACTTTGTCACTTCTGATTTAATTAGAAGAGTGTTTTCAGGATGCTGAAGGTCTAGGCTCATAATCAAGCACTTACGTAATCCTCCTTATTGAGCCCCTGTTTCTCAACAGAACTTTTCACCTCCATGGAAAACTTCTCAAACTCAGGTTTCACTGTCCTCAGTAGAGTAATTGTCTGGAGAGATGAGTACGCTTGCTTAGCTTCAAAGTCGTGTTTGTCTCCTCTCTTCCACGAGCCGTCTCCTACGGGAGAAATAAAAATATTTATAATTCCAAGCCAGTCACCATAAAGGAGCCATTCTCCCTTTTCCCCTGTAATGTGTCTTGGTGTGCTACTTTCCAGCAGGGGAAGAGGCATTGTCCTAAGTTTGCTTTAGGATCGAATGTGACAATGTCACAACCATCAAGAAAGAAGGCCTTTGGACATGTGTCCCTTTGAAGAGTATGTATGTGTTGTGTGTGTGTGTGTGTGTGTGTGTGTGTGAGAGAAAGAGAGAGAGAGAGAGAGAGAGAGAGAGAGAGAGAAGGACCATTGTGTTCATTGTCTTGTAATGGCCACTTTATTGGAATTTTCAGAACCAGGAAGGGCAGTGCAGCAAGATTAATAAGTGTTGTCTCCCTGCCTGAATATGTATTCATCTGTAACCATTGTCCCCCTGGAGGTAAGCTGCACCACTGAAAAACAATAACAATGAAACAGCTGCTATGACAAGGGCTGGGCATTGCCATCATAACTTAGTGCTGTGTAAAGAAAGGTTGAAAATCTTTCTTGAATTCCTTCAGAGTGAACGGCTGCTGCAGGAAAGTAAAGGTTTAGAGTTTCTTTGGTATTGCCAATATTGTACAAGTATTTTGCTGGACAAGTTCTTCCATGCATTGGTTTTAACAAAATGACAACTGCTAACATTTGCAAAGTCCATATACTATTACTACTCATAATAATAATATAATAATAAAAATATCTGCTTATTGAGCATTTAGAATGCATTTCTTCTTCTCAAGATCCCATAACTTGGTAATAATCTCCCCTCTATTCACAGATGAGGATACTGAGTCACAGAGAGGCTGGGTTCATCCTACCTTGTGGTGCTCCCTGTCACAAAAGCAAAGGCAAGTTACATGAATGTGCATGATTTTCCTTCCCTATTCTTTCATTTTTGATGGCCTGCAAGGTCCAAGGAGGCAAAGCAGACCTCTACCTATAAACAATATACTATTGCATTGTCACTCTTATTCCCAGATGGCTCTGCCTGGATGCATCTGAAGAGTGTTTTCAGTCTGCAGTTATTGAATTAGGTCAAGCCCCAGTTCATGGCAGAGGCCTGGAGCTCTGATGGGCAGGAAGGGTTCCTCTGGGGTATGCAATAATGGTGTCCGCATCTCTGTGTTCTTGTAGAAAAAGTCTCATAGAACAGGTGGCATTGGTAAGTTCATCATAGCTTCAATGAGACAAATAAGGAATAACTAGGTCCCACGTGCGAATTATCTGGTCTCCACAGTAGTCCTCTAATTATATTAGATAGTCACCAACACCTTCAGGAGTAGCAGGACCTGAAAACAAAGAACTTTATTCCTGGGTCCCTGGATGGGGACTAGAGGGTATAGAGAAGTCCAATGGAGGAGGGTTTTGTGGGAGAAGGACACATAAAGCTGGTCCTAATGAGAGAATAAGATTTTATTCCTGAATGGGTGAAAAGGAGGAGGGGAGGAAAGAAAGGCAAGATTGGCAGTCAGACACACAGGCTATGGTGCAAATGTGAATGACATCAGATGGCAACTGAGAACCTCTGTAAGAAATAAAAGAAAAGATAGAGATGAAGGATCTGATTGTAGAATAATAACCATTCTAACATTGGCAGCAAGTTATTCATTGCTTACTATGTGCATACTAACAAGTTGGTTAAAGAGAAGCAAGACAGAACTAAGGACAGAACTCTATAAGGACTGGATCTACACTCAAAGACTACCAAAAAAGATGGAGCAAGAGGAACTATACAGGGTGCTTGCCTCTCTCCAGCACATGTAGGGTTCCCTGAGACCAAATAATAGGAAAGTACAGAACCAGGAATAAGCCCTGAGCACGCCCAAGTATGGTCTGAAAACCAAGAAGCATAGGGTTCAATTTCAGGCCATCAAATAAGTCCTCTGCCTCCTACTATTGGACCATCCCAAATATTGAGAACCCATGGCCTGAGTGGGCACCAGTTTGGGTACAGGGAAAAGAAGCCTGCAGCTCTGCCTTCAGCAACTTGAACCAGGCCAAGTGTTCTCACAATAACAGCCTGGCCTTGGTGGAAGGGCCAAACCCTACAACCAGGAAGACCTCCACATCCTAAGAACAGTCAGAACCAACTTCATCCCATAGGGCGTTTGCTTCTGAGGGGCATGAATTAGTATTTATTGATTGGCTTAAGATTCACTGGCAATATCAAGACTCAGCAGAAATGATGTTGCTGAGGCCAACAGGGTCAGAGTTTCTCAGCTCTGGAAGCAAGTGGTCTCTGAGGTTCCAGGAAAGGAAATACTTAGCCCTCTAGGACTGTTAGGACTGTGTGCTGCTTAATTAGAAAAATATCCACAGAATTGCAAATAGCAGTGATCACAGTTATTAAAGTAGGAAAAGTGAGGCTTAAATTTTGAAAAATAAAATCAACTTCAAAAAATTATTTTTCTGTGATCAAAGTTAACTTGGGTATTATTCTTCTTCTATGTAAACAATCAAACATAAAAATAGGTTACTCTGGGAGTAACAGTACATTCACTGTAATAGTAATAGCACATTCACTAGGGCCTTTGCCTTATACACAGCCAACCTGGTTCTATATCCAGCACCATATATGGTACCGCAAGTCCACCAGGAGTGATCCATGAATCCTGAGTGTACTATCAAGAGTAAGCCCTGAACACAGTCAGGTGTAGCCCAGGATAGATAGATAGATAGATAGATAGATAGATAGATAGATAGATAGATAGATAGATAGATAGATAGATAGATAGATGATAGATAGATAGATAGATAGATAGATAGATAGATAGATAGATAGATGATAGATAGAAAGATAGATAGATAGATAGATAGATGATAGATAGATAGATAGATAGATAGATAGATAGATAGATAGATAGATAGATAGATAGATAAATGGCATATATGTCATCATTCAGACATATATATATGTCTGTGTATATATATGTATGTATACTTGCTCATTTTTCTTAGCTGGTTTTGACTGTTTTTTTAATTATACATAAAATCTTTTTATAAAATTTAACTAATTTTTGTTTTAACTTTAGGTTTTTGTATATTTTAAAATATGCTATTGTTTCAAACTTAGAAAGTAGTATACCATGTAGCAGCTTTCAATGGCATGGTATAATTTTTTGAGTCCAATTTTAACAGCATCCCAAGTCTTTACATTTACATATTGTTGGGTTTTTTTTTTTTGGTTTTTGGGTCACACCCGGCAGTGCTCAGGGGTTACTCCTGGCTCCATGCTCAGAAATTGCTCCTGGCAGGCACGGGGGACCATATGGGGCACCAGGATTGGAACCGATGACCTTTTGCATGAAAGGTAAACGCCTTACCTCCATGCTATCTCCCGGGCCCCACATATTGTTGTTTTTTAATTTACTGTTCTCTGCTGCATCTTTATATTAGTAGATTGATAAAGTTGTCAGATGTTTTGGCATAAAAGAAAAGAAATAAAATCCAGTACAATGAATCTTTCTACCATTATCTCAAAGGTCATTTTTATTTTTTAGAGGGGGGAGTATAAAAGCAATAAGCAACAATGCTAAAACACTCCAGCTAAGGGAAAAGCTTCCTCCTCCCATCCCAATCTGGGCTGCGACCGCCTGCCTGTGTGGTGTCCTGGATTGCAAAGGGTCAGCAGCATCTCCCACAGCGGGACTGTCACAGAGGCCGGCTTGGCGCGACTCCCCGTCAGTGGGGACAAATTTAATTCGGTGGACAACTGGGTGCCTCTAGAGATTTACGAGTGAAACAGAAGAATGTCATGATCAGAACTAGGCCTTGGAAAACAGTCCTGGATTAGAGCAGGAAGACACCAAGGGGTCACAGTCACCAAGATCCAGGCAAGAGGTGACCAGAGGTGATAGTTGGGAAGTCTGTCAGTCTGTCTCTCTCTCTCTCTCTCTCTCACACACACACACACACATACACACACACACACACTTACTATGGTTCTTTATGGGATTCAAATCACAGGCATGCTTTCTTTATCTTTTCCTTTTTTCTCTTTATGTTTCTGAATCCAGTTGAATTTTTCATCCATGTGTGTTGCTTTTTACACACACACACACACACACACACACACACACACACACACACACAAAGTAAATCTTTGAATGGAAGCTACAGGCCTGGTAAGAGGAATCTCAAGACTGCAGCACAGTGAGGGAGTGAGAGAAGGCAGAGGGAGCTGCGTCACCCCTGACGCCAAAGGAAAGAAATCTGTTCATCATTCAAGGAAATAGCAAGGCCACAGGGAGGTGGAGATGGAGGGATGAAATGAAAATGACCAAATCTCAATCAAGGTCATGGTAAATCCAAGGTTACCATCCACAAAAGGCCTATGGAACATACACCAGCAGTCTGAGATAGAAATTAAGCCAGAAGAGGTTTGGGTGTCATTTCCCTCCACTGTGTGCTCTAGGAACTGAGCATCTCAGAGAGGAAAGGGTGTTCAGGGCGAGAAGGGTAAAGGACTAAGCACAGGCAATTTGGGTACATAACAAAGAATCAGCAAAAACAAGGACTCAGAAAATAGGGTTTACTCTATATTAGGAGAAAAATAATATTTGTGCCAGAGTTTGTGCTGAATACAAATGCTGCTGGTCATTCTATCAACTATCAGCTATCAACTAATATTCCATTCAAATAAAAACACTTAAAATTCACCTCCTCAACCACACTTACCACATTTTGAGTGCTAAGTTCCTAGTGACTACCATTCCAGACAGAACAGACTAGAACACATACAAAAGAAAACACAGACTAGAACACTAGAACAGACAGAGCACAGCCAGCAGAGCAGAAAACCCCATGGGCTACTTGCATTACTACCTCAGAGCACAGAGGCTTGTCTGGAGGTCTGACTCATGGCTTTGGTAATGAAGAGGTCACTGGTGACCTTAAGGCTAGCACTTTCAGAAATACAGTAGGTACTAATGTCCGATCTAGACAATGGTCCTAAACAAGATTTAAGAAAAGATGTCCCATATGGTCTCCCAAGCCAGGAGCGATTTCTGAGCGCATAGTCAGGAGTAGCCCCTGAATGTTACCGGGTGTGGACACCCCCCCAAAAAAAAAGAAAAAAAGAAAAGGAAAAAGAGTCTACATTTGAAAAGTAGAGCAAAGAAGGTGTTCTCTGCAGTTGCTTCGGGAAAGAGGGGAAAGAAATTGGTTTTGCTCAAAGCGTAAATGCTTTGTTTCACAAACCACACTTTCGTTTCTGAAGCTCACATTCAGAGTGAGGAGGGTAGAGAAAATGACACATACTGGAAACTTAGATGATGTCATAATGCACTGCCTTATCACTAAACAGAGAAGAAAAATTAAGGAAGAAGATTAGTGGAAGAAGAATAACCTGTTCAAAACTCAACCTTATGCTCAGCAAATCTGTGGTCAGGCAGCAGGCAGAGGGGAAAACTACACTGGTTCCAGCTTTCATTCTCTTCCAACACCAGCACAAAAGAGGCCTTCCAGAAGGTGCTTGAATGTTGAGCTTAGTCACTCAACAAGACTTCCAGAAAGGTGCTGAGACATCAAGAGTATGGCCATGAAACAAATGCCTGGAGTTCACCAGACTAACCACACAACACCCTGGCTCTTGACCTTGGGTGACCATTTCAGTAAGAGAAAAGCATTACTCTCCTAACTGAACCTCACTCTCTCCAAATAGATGCTTGCGGTGAGTTTTGCGGGTTGGATTTCTCATAGCTATAATAACAGTGCCAACTCTGGGTATTGTCTGTCGAGTTTTATTCTTTACTTTGCATAAAATCTATGGGGAAGATGAAGTGAGACCCCATCAGAAGCATGAGGAGTCTAGGCAGGAGGTGACTGTGCAAAGTCACTTAATGAATGAGCAAAAGGGTAGTATGAGCATGGAAGCCACACTCCGTTAATGGTATCCTGGCTCTTCTGTAAATTTCATCAAAGTATAGACTCCTCCAAGACTTTAAATGGCTGGCAGTGGAATGATAGAAATGTTTTTTAAAAAAGGAAGTGTCAGTGCCGGTGAGGTGGCACTAGAGGTAAGGTGTCTGGTCCCCCTGAGCCAGGGGGGATTTCTGAGCACTTAGCCAGGAGTAACCCCTAAGCATCAAATGGGTGTGGCCCAAAAATAAAAAGGAAGTGTCTAAATAGGGTTTAAAAACTATCTCATTATTAAGAAGGAAGATAAAACATCTTTCTTCCTTACCTTATCTGATATTATTGTGCATTTATCACTTTTCTAACAAAATAGAATAAATCCAATCCCTTACCAGTTTTTCTCTCTTTCCTTTTTTAGACATTGTGTACTTTAGGACCATTCCACTAGCTTTTCCATCCTCTTTTTTCAGTGCTCTTTGAGTTCTCAGGAAGTCAGAAAAGCTTTATATTAGGCATAAAGTGAGGTTGCCCAAATAACTTTCATCCTAACTCAGACCCTAAGCATATGCCAATAAATAAGAATGCCATAGTTTCTAGCAAAAACTTTATAACACAATCTATATCACCATCTCATTTTTTCAAACCTGTCCTTTCCATCTTATTTTTACAAACTTGAACTCTATCATAATATAATTGAAACTCCTGCTTTCTTAGTAACTCAACAAGACTAAACAATCCAGTAAAATGGATATATTATCAACATGTTTTTTAAAACTTCAATATTAAGTATTCATTATTCTAGAATGGGGGTGGGGAAACATGGGTAAGGAGGGTGTGGAAAAATTTCTCATGAACATCTATCTGTTTTCTTGAACACAAAAAATTCAGAAAAGGTTCTTTAATAATGTTGGACTCCAGAATCTTGGTCTAGGTCAAATGTCTGCCAGAAGATTCTGTATCTGGCTTCTACCTTGAAGAGGTAGAGAGCTCAGGCTCAGAGCAAATATGGATGGTTGCTTTCCTACATCCATTCTTCCATCATCCTGAGTCACAGATTTCTAAATTGACCTGGATCAGCAAAGAAGCATCAAGCACCATTTCCAGACATCCACTGCAACTTAAGAGAGCCAATGGTATAGAAGCAGAAATTGAGAAGTGGAGCCTGACAAGAAAACTGACATAAGAAGGCATCTCTTATTGTCTCTCATCTTTCTCTTTCCTCTTGCTCAGAATTAAGACATGATTCACGAAGTCCTAACAAGATTCTGTGATCTTGAGGATGGAAATCATAAACTAAGATTGAGAAAGCAGTAAAAGCTTGCTTTCCCAATGACTTTATGCATCCACCATTGCTTGCCTGAACTACCCACTTCAGGTGTCAAGAAAAAAAAATCTATGCTATGCTGGGAATAAGGGTGAAAGGAGGACAACACTGGTGGTGGGAATGCCCTCATTCACTATTACTATGTGCCTTGAATATCACTGTGAAAGATTTGTAATTCACGTTGCCCACAATAAAAAAAATGCTCTATCAAAAAATATCTATGTTAGTTTAAATCACCATAGATAGTAGTTTTGATTATTTGAATGCAGATGTAATTCCTTATGCACTCAAGTTCTCAGGATGCTGTAGATAAAAGTCCATATCCAAGATTTAGAAACAACCCAGGGAGCCAGACCAATAGTACAAAAGGTAGAGCATTTGCCTTGCACATGGCCATCCAAGGTTCAATCCCTAGCATTTTGTATGGTCCTCTATGCAGAGCTAAGAGCAATTCCTGAGTACCAAGCCAAGAGTAACCCCTGAACATTACTAGGTATGGCCCAAAAAGCAAAATATAGAAATAACCCAAGGACCCAAAAACATATAAGTAAAGAAATTATAGGGTATATAAGCACAGCTATAATAAAAGATCAAATTATGCAATTTGCTCATGCAAGAATGGAACTAGAGGGTATCATGCTATGTAAATTTTGTCAGAGGGAGAGAGACAAAACAGAATTATCTTGCATCTATGGAATATAAAGATAGTAATGGGATAGAATATGGCCAGTAGTAACAGACCCTGAGAGTTGACCTACAGAACTAAGTTTTCCAAGAGAGAAAGGGTGGAAGGAACATGCCTAAATTCTATTATTAACAGTATTGTAAAAATGGTACTATACTTTACTTTACATAATTTCAAGACAAAATGCCAAGAATGCAAGTAAGTATCTATGATAGAGTGATTATTGTGAAAGCTCTAACCAATAAAAAGAAATAAAAAGATTATTGACTATCAAAATAAATGAAAACTGGTTTTTAATTTAATTTGATTTACAAATTGAAAATGATACAAATTTGATAGAGGGGCCTGGGAGATAGCATGGAGGTAAAGCATTTGCCTTTCATGCAAAAAGGTCGTTGGTTCGAATCCTGGTGCCCCATATGGTCCCCTGTGCCTGCCAGGAGCAATTTCTGAGCATGGAGTCAGGAGTAACCCCAGAGCACTGCCGGGTGTGACCCAAAAACCACAAAAAAAAATTTTGATAGAAACATTGTTATTTGAAATTGTTATACAAGCAGCTGTTTCAATAATTAATGGGAAAAGAACATGAAAGAATCAACAGAAACAGTAGAGAAGATAAATGAGGAAAATGAAAAACACTGGTTTATAGACATTAAAAATTCAGATAAATTAATTTTAAAGTAAGATGATAGTAGGTTAACAAGAATATTGTAAAAAATACAATCTTCAAATAGTTATAAATATAACAATTAATATTGTTGGAAAACCTCTGGTGAAGCAACTCCATAATAGAACCAGACACAAATATAAGGTATGACCCAGAAAATATACTTCTAGAAATTTTCTTACAGATAATATTTATAAACTCACATGTGTGCACATATCTACTTAACATAGCATTGCTTTTTATTTGGAGTGGATGAAACCACACCCAGGGCTTACTCCTGAATCTACACTCAGGGATCACTCTTGACAGAGTTCAGAGGACAATATGTAGTGCCAGGGATCAAACTCGGGTTGGTTACATGCAAGAAAAGCTTCCTACCCATTCTACTATCCCTCTGGCACCTAACACTTCTTAATAGCAAAAAAACTGGGGAAAACATATATATTTAAAACTAAGTGATTAAGACAACATGATAGCTCTAATGCCACTGTGCACTTTACTATAGTACTATCATTTGAATGAAAAATATTTTCTCTTTCTTTGTGCTTTTTTTTTTGAATGAAAAAATATTTTTAAATTTTTATCAAATAGGGGGCCCGGGAGATAGCATGGAGGTAAAGCGTTTGCCTTTCATGCAAAAGGTCATCGGTTCGAATCCCAGTGCCCCATATGGTCCCCCGTGCCTGCCAGGATCAATTTCTGAGCATGGAGTCAGGAGTAACCCCTGAGCACTGCTGGGTGTGACCCAAAAAAAAACCCCAAAAAAAAAAACCAAAAAAAAAAATTTTTATCAAATAGGATCTGCGCACTTGTTAAATTTTCCAATGTATTTTCATATATGTGGTAGAATTATGGTCATTTCTTTTCTTCCTTGTACATTTATGTTGCCCACGTTTTTGACAATACTCTGTTGTGGGAACTGGCAGAGAAAACTAATATAAGCCTTACCTGTGAAGAAAAGAGATTCTAGTCCTTCCCTTACATTTGTAGCATACCTGTCCATTCATCTTGTACATTCTCATATATTGCCTCCAAATTCTAGATTTGTAATTACCAAACACAGAATGTTTTCCATATTTTACTAATCTCTACCACTGTCTCCATGAACTCGATACTGTAGCCAACAGTAATACAAATACATCCTGATATTGGATCAAGAAGTGAAAACAGCACTCCATTGGGGTCAAAAAAAAAAATGGGGAAGACAACCATGAGGAGGAAAACCTGGAATGTTTATTCGGCAAGACATAAATCTCCACAGGAAACTGTGGCTGCTTTTGGTTCCAGAAAATTTTCTCTAACTGGTGAGAACTGTATTTTATTATCTGTTTATGTACAATAATATATTGCTCAAGTAGTCTAGGTTCCACAGCATAAAACTGAGGTATATACTTAAAGTTTGAATCTTGACTGTCTCTACAGCAAGAATGAGGAGTGGAACATAACTACATGTGCCGGGTGTGAGATGCACATTACTTGCAGCTCTCTGCAAAGGCTCTGCTTTGAGTAGCCTGGATGCAATATATGTCAGAAAATGTCCCATAACCCAGCAATGTCTATTTCAGAGGGACCCTAAAAGTATGGCTAGTTGGTAAGAGGGTTGCACCTATAATCTTGATCACCTCCTTTTAAACATCCTCCATCACAGGAAACTTGAGAATTTTCCTAGATACAATTAGATACTCTCAGTTATATATGCTGATAGTTCCCAAACTTTCTTATAAAAGAGGTGTTATGAGCAGTGATCTGAAAGGAGAAGAGGCTAGAAAGGAGGATTTCAAACATTTTGCCTCTATTTACCTAAATGATTTTTTCACATAGTAGCCCATTATAAATGCATGTTATATATGTATGTTCATACAAACATGCAATTGTATTACTAACACACCAATTCTGTGAAAGGATATATATATGGTAGGTGTCAAACTCTTTGACATATTCTATTCCATTTCATTGATAGATTTAATCTGTTCTATTAAACATTATTCATAAATCTCACTATACTCCAATAGTTTCATCAATTGGCAACCTACAGGTGGAAATACACAGAGAAGGATAACAGATTTTCGCTCCTGGATTTATAATCACAGGAATTCTGGATACAAGTTCTCTGAAATCTTTTGGCTCAAACTGAACTCTCCAACATGAAATAGTTTGAGAACTTACCATATAAGTCATAGGACATAATTTTCAATTATGAAAATCCTATTTATAAACATGTAATTTATTGAAGTAACTCCCATCATTGGCTTGTCACTATCCCAATGTAATACCATGACTGCAGTAGACAATTCTGGAAGCAGTTACCGTAGGAAGAACTGTTGAAGAGCTCAATGTTGAAGAAGGCATAGTCTCCGTTGGTCATCCCATGCCTGTGCGCTGCCAGCATGATGCCCCGGATGGTTTCGCTGCTTGCACACATGACCACAACTGGGGAAAAAGGAACAAACCACATGGTAAAGGACCCCTGCAGAGGAAGGCTGGGAGTTGAGACAAGTAGGGAATGGCTTACAGGAACAGGGCATCTATCATCTGAAAGAAATTGCTACAAATTCTGAACTAAGTACAGAAGGGAGAATGGTAACTTCAGAGGAGAGAAACCCAACCAACCCACCACATTATGTAAGAAACTACTACTAATACCATCAACATCAATATCACCATTTGAAACCATCACCACAACCATCACCACCAACATTAATACCACCATAAACATCACCACCACCACCATAATTGTCACTGTCACCATACCACCACCATCATTAGAACCACCACCATTAACCACCACAATCATCATCACTGCCACCACCACGAAACACAATAAACGGACTTCCTGGGATAACAGACTCAGGACATAAGTATCAATGTGGACAAAGATGCATCTAATTAGAGAAAGCAACCACAAACCCAACTTGAGAGGGACAGTCATAAGTACAGCTGTCCCCTGCTCCTGGAAGCAGTCTATTTCATGAAAAATCAGACAGGCCAAGGAAGCATGTTGGCCTGAAAGAGATGTAGAACTAAACTCTATGGTGACCTTCAAATGGATTCAGCACCTTGAATAATAAATGATGAAAGTTTTGCTATAAATTGTGTTACTAAGAAAACTGGAGAAAAGTTAAAAAGTTTGTCAATTGCATTATAGTATGGGACTTGTGTTAAATGTTGCTTTTCATAATTATATGGTAATTATATAAGTGAATATCCTTGTTCTTAAACATTCTTGAGTATTTATTTAGAGATAAGGAAGTAGTGTCCATCTATGTATATGGGTGAAGGAAAGAAGGAGGCAGGAAAGGTGAGGGCAGAGAAAGAGGAAGAAGAGGGTAAGAAAGAGGAAGGAAGGAAAGAAAGGGAAATATAATGGGAAGGTAAGGAAGGGAATGAGTAGGAGGTGAGAGGTAGGAAGAGATCCCAACTGCTAAAGCTATATATATATGGCTAAATAATAGCAACTGGCAAAATATCTGGGTGAAGGCTATACAAGGCCCTTTATTTATTTTTACTTCTTTTCCAAAAGTATAAATCTTATTTCAGAATAGAGATCTTTGGGTTTTTTAATACTTCAAATAGGCTTATCTCTGGAGTAAACAATGTTCTCTCCTAATATGTATCTCACCACCAACAACAACCACCTTTTTCATATTTTTCTTAACAAAACTACATAGACGAGCAATAGGACAGTGAGGAAGACATTTGCCTTACATGAGGTCGACATTGGTCGACACTGATCCAGGATCGATCCCCCACCCCCCTGCATCCCAGAGCACTGCCAGATACAATTCCTGAGGACAGAGCCAGGAGTAGCCCCGAGATTGAATGGCTGTGGGCAAAAAGAAGGAAAATCAAAAGAAAGACCTACTTGACAAAAGATCAGGACAAAAATAAATGCTTCAAATAAACTATACCAGATATGCTTGGTTCAAACATATAAATAAATAAATAAATAAATAAATAAATAAATAAATAAATAAATAAATAAATAAATAAATAAATAAATAAAGGAGGTCCACTCTTTTATTTGAGGTATTCTTTTTTTAGTTTTGCCTTTGGTTTGGCAGTGCTCAGGGATTACTCCTGACTCTTACTCCTGGCAGGCTGTGGACCATATGGGATGCTGGCATCAAACTCTGGCCGGCTGCGTGCAAGACAAACACCTTACCCGCTGTGCTATTGCTACACTCACGCACACACACACACACACACACACACACACACACACACACACACACACACACACACACACACCAGGCTCTAAGGGAGAGCAACCCTTGGAGTTAGCGGCTTTGCACAGCTCCAGAAAACCGCGGTTCTGTGTCTGAGTCTACTCTGTTCCTAAGATCCTTGTAGCTGGCTCCGAGCCCCTCTGGCCCAGGACTCTCCATTCTAAAGGCACGCACCAAGCCATTGGAGCCCCTGGCAGCCTGCGTTGTGTGCGATCACCGGCCCACCAGCCCTGAGGATGTGAGCGCTCTTTGTGGAACTGGGGTGCTGAAAGACGTCAAACCAGCTGCAAGCTGCGCCAGCGCTACTTTGGCAACCTGCACCGGGGCCGCGCTTGCCTTGTTGCAGTTCCATGTGTTGCCCATTCACTCTGCGTCTTCTATAGGGAACTCTGGCGTTTCTTTTGACAACAGAGGTGCTTGGTGTCCAGACCCAAAGCTCTGTCCAACAAGTTTTTGAGACCAAGACAAAACTTCTCCAACGTCTATAGATGAGGGAGTAGGTAGGACTTATATCCTGAAAATAAATCAGTTTTTGTTTGGAAGTCAAGACTCAAATTCCAAGGGCCCGCAGTAAGGAAGCTTTCTAAGCAACTCAACGTTCCTTATGATCGCTAGACTCTCCTTTTAGCTCTGATTTGATGCTGTCTTTTTGCTTAAGTTAAAAAATAAATAAATAAATAAAAGCCCAGGTGTCCTGCAGAATAGCAGTAAGGGGCTAGAGGGCTGAACACTGCATTTTTCTTCTCTGCCTCTTTCCAATTTTTTTTGACACTGTAGTTTTGTTATTAAAGGGATATCATGCATATCACTTTATCTCTTTTCAGCACCCAAAGTGATCATTTCCAGCTATCTTTGTCACATGGTCCCTTTTCTACCCTAACTGCACTCCCTGTTCTTTTTGACAATCTTCTTGCCATGGCTGGTCCTCTCCTGGATCTCATCACTATTGTCCCTGGATATTAATATCATGCTATTTTGTATTTTATATGCCACAAATGAATGTGACCACTCTATGTCTATTCATTCAATGTCTATCCCCCTCCCTCTGTCTCATTCTGTTCAGCATAATACTCTCCATATCCATTCATGATAAGAAAATTTCATGAGTTCATTTTTCCTAACAGCTGCATAGTATTCTATTGTGTAGATGTACCACGGTCTCTTTATCCATTCCTCTGTTTTCTGGCCCTTGGGATGCTTCCAGATTTTAGCTATTGTGAACAGCACTGCAATGAACATAGAAATGCAGGTGATTTTTTTGCTTTGTGTTTTGGGGACTCTAGAGTATATTCCTAGGATCTGTATTGCTGAGTTATATGGCAGCTCAATTTCTAGTTTTTCTGAGAAATCTTGTTTTCCAATGGCCAATATTCCCACCAACAGTGAATAAGAGTACCCCTTCTCCCTGCATTCACACCAGCACTTAAACCACTTTTAAGAGTATCAATTCCAAGGAGGACCACAGAGAAGTCCAGGATATCCTGGGATAGTATGGCTGGACAACCCTCAATTTTTTTAATTCACTGATCAGCTCAGAGCCTGCCCTAACTCCCGAATCACAAACTGTTGCTGCCCACATGGAAAGAGGAGAATCCTGGTTAGGAAAAAAGAGCCTCAGAACTCAAGTATATCAGATGTTCAGAAATGCAAGTTGTTTTAGTGTTCTGAGGATCACAGAGATGACAGATTTGTTTGAGTCAGTGTTTACCTGGGCATGGGAATCCAGTCTTGAGACTGGAGGCAAGAGAGGTGTCAGTGGTGATAGAATCAGGATCAGGGAGATCTATTGGTGGATTCAGGCCTCCAAAAGCACCAGTCCTCTCAGCAAATACATAAGAAGGATGTGTCCTAGGATTGGCTACGTGTCCACAAACATCCTGAATGGGATGGGGATTCCATACTAACCTATGTCACTTCTTTGTCTACTTTTACATGCCTGGCCCATCTCTACCTTTCTCTCCCCACCATCAAAATCAACTTTCTTTGAAGGACACATTTTTTTCTGTAGGTATGTGCTTAGACTGAGGGTGAAAAAGTGAGGGCAGTGCTGTGTGTCTAAGCACATTTACCATGTTCAATCTCATCCCTCATGCTCCATGATCAAAAAGAAATCTAGGGTCCCAGGAGATAGCATGGAGGTAAGGCGTTTGCCTTTCATGCAAAAGGTCATCGGTTCGAATCCCGGTGCCCCATATGGTCCCCCGTGCCTGCCAGGAGCAATTTCTGAGCATGGAGCCAGGAGTAACCCCTGAGCACTGCTGGGTGTGACCCAAAAACCAAAAAAAAAAAATCTAACTTAAGCAATCCCTTAACACATACCTTCCAGCTTAAATTGGAGCAAATACCCAAAGAGATTTGCACAATGCTCAGAATGTAGTATATGTCTAGATTTGTAGCTATTGACTGATCTGATGACCATCTCATTGAACATGTATTTTTAGCAACTTGCCTTTACTTGCCTATCAGAGGGTTTTTAATATTTTTTTATTTTTAAACCAAGTTCACAGATACAGAGAACAGATTGGTAGTTGCCAAAAGAAGGGGGGCGGGGCCCGGGAGATAGCATGGAGGTAAGGCGTTTGCCTTTCATGCGGAAGGTCATCGGTTCGAATCCCAGTGCCCCATATGGTCCCCATGCCTGCCAGGAGCAATTTCTGAGCATGGAGCCAGGAGTAACCCCTGAGCACTGCCAGGTGTGACCCAAAAACCAAAAAAAAAAGAAGGGGGGCAAAGCCCTTATTAATTACACTACATTACAAAGCTGAAAAATTCCCTAAAAGCAGATTTTAGAACTCCCTATCACAAAAAAAGATGCATCTATATGTAGTGATGGATTTTAACAAGCTGAACTATGATTACCAATTTTGCGTTACTTACAAATATCAAACCATTACTTTGGACCACTGAAACCAATATGACCACATGTCAAGCATACCTCAACTTAAATAAAAATCAGATAAAAAGGTTTTCTTAAAATAATCTTTTCTTCTGCTCATGTAGTACACGTTCATGACACTAATAAATTACATACTTATATAAAAATCATAGTGATATAAACAAATCTGGGACAACTCTCAGGCAATAAACACACGTGTGGGAAATTTGCGGACATAGTGGCATAGTAGCTGCCAGTATCCATTAATAGTCAATAATATTCCTAGGAAAAAAGACAACATTAGCTAACTCTGCAACCTGCTTAAGTAGATATTTCTCTTTTTCTTTTTTTTTTTCTTTTTGGTTTTTGGGTCACAACTGGTGGTGCTCAGGGGTTGCTCCTGGCTCTATGCTCAGAAATCACTCCTGGCAGGCTTGGGGGACCATATGGGATGTTGGGATTCAAACCACTAACCTTTTGCATGGAAGGCAAACGCCTTACCTCCATGCTATCTCTCTGGCCCCAAGTATATACTTTTTTTTTTTTTTTTTGGTTTTTGGTCACACCTGGCAGTGCTCAGGGGTTACTCCTGGCTCCATGCTCAGAAATTGCTCCCAGCAGGCACGGGGGATCATATGGGGCACCGGGATTTGAACCAATGACCTTTTGCATGAAATGCAAACGCCTTACCTCCATGCTATCTCCCGGGCCCAGTAGATACTTCTTAAGTAAATTATCGATGATATATTATTTAAGCAATCTAAATAACTAAATTGCAGTATTGGGGGGTGAGCCACACCCAGTAACACTCAGGGGTTACTCCTGACTATGCACTCAGAAATCGCTTGGGGAACTATAAGGGATGCCGGGGATCTATCCTGGTCTTTTCTAGGTTAGGGTGTGCAAGGCAAGCACCCTACTGCTTGCACCACTGCTCTGATCCTAAATTGCAGTTTGATGAATGTACAATTATACATCAAATTGCAATTTGATGAAATTGTACAACTTCTGGGCCAGAGCGATAGCACAGCAGTAGGGTGTTTGCCTTGCATGCAGACAAACTTGACGAAGTTAAGTTCGATTCCTGGCAATCCAAATGATCCCTGAGCCTGGTAGGGGTGATTTCTGAGTGCAGAGCCAGGAATATCCCTAAGCACCACGGGGTGTAAGCCAAAAGACAGAAAGAAAAAAGAAAAAGAAAAAAAATTGTACAACTGTTGAAAGATGGTGTCAGTGCACCTCTACACATCTGTATAGACTTTACACCATTTTGCTTCATTTTCTCCTCATTGCTAAAGACTTGGGGGTATATTCTAGATCACTCACCCCTTCATCCCATCTAATTCCCATATCTTCTAAAACAGGCTTCTCACTGTTGTAGGGCATTCTTACAGCCACTCAGAGAGAATAGTGCAAAAGGCTGTCTAGAGAAGTCTAGTCAGATATTTAAAATCCTTCCCACTGGCATATCCACATGAAGGGATTATGTTTTCTCCAGTTTCCATTTGAACTATCTCTTGACAGGGTGACCAGACTTCAACTCTTCAACTCTTCCTGTCCCCCCTACTCCTGCTTAGAGGAGTAAAGAGGAAAAGAAGGAAAAGAAGCAAAATGCCTGATCAGTGAATCTAGAAGGAAAAAAACTGCACACTGAGCTCATTCCTTTCTCCTTCTCCCCTGAGGAATATCTGTTTACAGAGATATGGTCCTCCAGAGCACTGCCAGAAATAATTCCTGAGTTCAGAGACAAGAGTAACCCTGAATATTACTGGGTGTGAGAGTCCCGTAAAAAGGGGGGAAAGAGAAATTTTTCAGAACTAAATGATGACAATTTCTGAAGTGGTTTATCTTACAATCCCCTGAAGTGCATATGGCAAAATACTTGACATAAAAGTACATCATAACGAAACATTAAAATATTGGGAGCAAAAAGAAGATTCTAGAACTTTCAGAAAAGATATCTACCCTATTATCACTGCAGCACTATTCACAATTGACAAGATCTAAGCATCTAAAGTTAGATGAGTAGGTAAAGAAACTGGACTATATTCACAGTAGAACACTGTTCAGCTCTAAAAAAAAGGGGGGGTGGAATCATGCAAATTACTGCTATATGGATGGAACTAGAGGATATTGTGGTAAGTGAAGTCAGTCAGAGGAAAAGGAACAAATACAGGATAATCTCTCTCCTATGTGTCACGCAAAGAAACATTGTGAGGAAATAACAAAGGGCCAAAAACAATAGGCCCTGGAAATCTACAGAACTGAACTTCCTGGGTTGTGGTGTATGGGAAGGAACCTAGGAGTTGATGGAGACACAATGACACTCTGGTGGTGGGAGGTGGTATTGAAGCATGTGTGCCTAAAACAGTCTTTTAAATCACCAGTGGGTTAGCAAAACTGAGGTGAATGTTTTCTCAGGGATTGAAGGGAACATCTCAAATGGCCAGAATGTATGCCTGGCATGCACACAGTCCTAATTTCTGTCAGGAGCATTGCAGAGGGCCCCTTGAGCAACGTAGGAAGAGTACTAGAGGCACATAAACTGGTCCTGAGCAGCACAACCTCCCTGGAACCCAACATTGAACTGGCTGGCTCACACAGTCACCCCTCTGGGGAAAAAAAAGTTTTATTTCTACAGTACATATTAATCATTGTTGTTTGCAAGAGAAACTGCACCTATATTTCTGTTGTTCATAAAATTCTAACTATTCCATTTCCTTTTACTGCCCTCATATCCCTGTGGCATTTGTTGTTTTATTTACACTTATTATGAATTCTCTGCCTAGAAACTCTGATCAACCACAATGTCATGTGCCCTCGGCTTATTCTAAAAATAAATGACTCAGAATGATTAAATACTGTTATCGCTACAGTTGTCATACATTCCCAGGTTAATAACATATTAATAATGAAAGGGATAAAAAAAACTACAGTTCTTCATACAAAGTACTTCTAGTTCTGTATCTTAAATAAAACTAGTTTCTATTACTTAAAATAAAAGTTTATTTTTAATTAGTAATAAGCATGCCTCAGATAAACCTCACTGGCTACCATATTGCCACTAAGCAGAGATAAAAAAAATTTAACTACCCATTTGGAAAATTTGTCATTGTGTATAGAATACTGATCACTATAAATCATATCATTGAAATGAAGATATTATATATAGAAATACTGACAGATGTTCTGTGGCATTTGCTGCTGTCTTTTTGAAAAAAATTTTAATTATGACTTTGATAAATCCCTAAAATGAAAGAATGGTTGATATCCCTTTTTCCTTTTTGTTTTTTGTTTTTGCTTTTGTAAGCCACACCCGGCAATGCTTAGGAGTTACTCCTGACTCTGTACTCAGAAATAGCTCCTGTAGGGCCAGGTGACTATATGGAATGCTAGAGATTGAACCCAGGTCTATCCTGGATTGGTCACATGCAAGGCAAACACTATGCTATCACTCCAGCCCATTTTCTGTCATTTTCTATAGTTGAGCACATAGCCAAATGAATTTTATTGTATTATTAAGTGACAGCTATATCAATTTTTATCTTTTGGGAGGCTCCCGGGGGGTGATCATGAAGTTTTGGAGACACTCCTTGTGGTTCTCAGCTGACCTTGCCAATGCAAAGGCCAAGGATGTGATGCGGGTTCTACAAGGATCAGAACCTCTGCAGGTCTGGGAACAGCGTCCAGGACTACAACAAGTGATGCTGGAGGCAGGGAGGGCATTTGGTTCAAGGGATTCAAACTGGTTAAAGCCCTTTGAACTATCTCCAGGCCCCCAGATTTCTCTTTAAGGAAAAATCTCCTCAAACAAAGTGACCTGGTTTTAAAGATAAACAAGGGTCCCACAAAAAAGTTATCCTCCAAAAGTAAAAC
>PVKC010016702.1:0-20628 GCA_004027635.1 Crocidura indochinensis
TTGTTGGACATCGAGGTTGGTTCCAGGACTTGGCTATTATGTTTAGTGCTGCGATAAATAGTGGGGTGCACACATACTTTGGGATGAATGTCCTTCCATCTTGAGGGTAGATACCTAGGAGAGCAATTGCTGGGTCAAATGGCAGCTCAATTCTGAGTTCCTTGAGCACTCTCCAGACTGTTCTCCATAGGTGTTGGATTAGGGGGCATTCCCATCAGCAGTGGATGAGAGTGCCTTTCATACCGCATCCCCGCCAACAGAGGTTGTTCGCATTATTTTTGAAGTGAGCCATTCTCACTGGTGTAAGGTGGTACCTCATTGTTGTTTTGATTTGGATTTCTCTTATGATGAAAGAAGGTGAGCATGTTTTCATGTGTTTGTTAGCCATCTTTCGGTCTTCCTCCGAGAAGTGTCTATTCATTTCATCTTCCCATTTATTTATGGCTTTGTTTGGTAACCTGTGATTCTTAATAAGAAATAATGTTGTTCTACTAGGAGCTTTGTCAAACTTTGGAAAAAAAATTTTCTTTAATGTGACAATTGGGATGGGATGTTTGTAATGTTCCTGCATTTAGACCACAAAATATGGAGCACTCCACAGAGCATTTTTTAACCCATGTTTATTATGATCTGATGGTGTTCCAGAAACCTTACCAACAATTTCAAATATATTTATCCTATATGTTTTCCTGGGCTGTTAAAGTGAGATTTTATGTCCATGATGATGTTTTATGAGAGCACTAAAATTAAGGCAGACAGACAATACAGTAAATTAATCATACTGGTCCTCTAAAAGCAGAGGGGATTCTCCTAAAAATATCAGAAAATGAGATCAAAGAGATTTAGTGTGTGACAGAGAAGTAGTGTAAGGAAAATTGTTGTTGAGATCCAGAGTTTCATAGTTATAGAGCTGAAAGCTGCCAAGGGCAGGTCCTGGCTGACTTTTGGCAAGAAAAGAAAGCATCCTGGAACCATAAGAAAGTGTATTATCCCTATAACAAGAATCTGTTTCAAACAGGTCTGACAGTTTGCAGAGAACTTAGTCCAGACAGAGCAAATATTCAACCATATTTATTGCTGTTTGTCCTGCAAATAGAATTAGTAAATTGATGTTTTTGGTTTTTTTTTTGATTGTTTGTTTTTTTTGTTTTATTTGGTTTTTGGTTTTTGGGCCACACCCGGTGACGCTCAGGTGTTACTCCTGGCAGGCACGGGGGACCATATGGGGAACCGGGAGATCAAACCGCGGTCCGTCCTAGGTTAGCACAAGGCAAGGCAGGCACCTTACCTCCAGTGCCACCGCCCGGCCCGGTAAATTGATGTTTTAAGTCACCAAACTTGTATCACATAGCAACTAAAAACATGCTGACAAGGTTGAATAGTCATAATTTAGTAGATTCAAATATTTTGTCACTAAAGATATGTCTAGATTTGTTTTCAAGAAACAAGGATCTATTTTATTCTTTGACAAAATAAGTTTCTTTGACTAAAAAAAAGACATAATTGTTTCTTACCTATGCTTTTCCTTGGAATATTTAAAAATTTAAGTTTCAGGGACTTCAGGTGAGCAGTTAATTCATAACCTTATCCAAAGAGTATTTGGGACATCCACAGAGAGAAAAAGGCTTAATAGCAATTTGGTGTTGGTGAAGATATAGTACTTGTGTTCACAAAAGCTATGAAATCCAAAGGTATTGTACCATTTTATTTAACCAAAAATAATAAAAAAAAAATCTCCTCTTTCTGTGTCTGTTCTTTCTTTTTCTCTGTCTATCACATACACGCGTGCGCTCACGTGCGCGCACACACACACACACACACACACACACACACACACACACACACACACACACACACACACACACCCCAATTCACCACGAATGCAATTAAACAGAAAATAAAGAAGTTTGGAAATTTTTTGCTCCAGAATTAATTCATTTCAATGACCCCAGTTATTCTTAGTAAAATGTACCAATTGGTATAGGCTTTAAAAATTAATTTCATAGTATATATTCCTAACTTAAAATGAGATCAAATGTGCTAACATTTTTCATTATACCTTTTGTTTAGACTATTCACAATGTTTTATAATAATGATATTAGAATGATATTTAAATAACTAGACCCTTAAATATGCAGCTATTTCATAAATACCCAATTACAGGGACAAACTAGAGCTTAGAATTCACTTCAGATATTGTACAATATTGGACTTTTAATACTTAGGTTGTCATTTATAAGGTTATATATTATATGAAAAGTTAATAGACCTGAACAAAACCTATTTTTTTTGTTTTCAGAAAATACCACACATATAAATTCTGTCTAGAATCCTAAAGAATGGAATCCTTGCAAGACTGATGGGATGTGTAGTAACTGCAAACTTTCTTACAATTCTCTGAATGCATTACATGATTTTACATGAAATTCAAATTATTTAAATCTTAATTTTTATTTTTTATATAAATTTCTTTGTATGCACTGATATTTCCAATTCCTGTAACACATTAGGCACCATTTCTCTCAGTATTTGCTGCTAAATCAGACTATTATGTTTATATTTGTTGCAATGTCAGTATCTTTCAGTTAACACCTAAGTATGATTGTAGGCAGAAAAATTACCAACTTTTAATAGAATTACTGGAGATAGTAAAAAAGTTACTGTTAGTTGGAAGCAGGTCAAGAGAAGTTCATTTAGTAATATATACATTACTTTCATATTGTTTTAAAGGAAAGCAAATCTTTCCTCTCTCATTTTCTGTCTCTTTCTCTTTCTCTGTCCATTTGTTTGTCTATTTGTTTCACCTTCTCTCCCTCTCTTAGAGTGACTGCCATACCCAGCAATTCTCAGTTGTCATTTCTATCCTTTTGTTTAGGGATCACTCTGGTGACGCTAGTAGGTTCTTATGTAGACCCAAGGATTGAATATAAGATACTTATGTGCAAGGTTAGAGCCCTGAATAATTTTATAATTCAACAAATATTTTTACTAAAATTTTTTTGATCTTCTAATTGAATTAATATTATGCTACAAGTAGTATGTTATTTTCTTACCAAATATTTATTATTTCTATCTATCATTTGTCCAATTGATGAGGATATTTAAATTATTGATGCTAAGGTGACAATTCTCTGATTATTATTACATTAATCATTTAAAAATTATTTTAGTACAAGTTTGCTGTTTGCAAAAAATATTCTTGTAATACTTGCATGTACTCTTATGAGCATATCAGCTTACAGTGTGTAAGAGGTTAGATTAGAAAATAATTTTATTATCTGCATTACTTGCTGATGAAAACAATATCGTGAGCCTGATGATGGAAAGCTCAGTATAATGACTTGACTAAAATATCAATGACTATATGCTTAATACCTGGAATTGTAATGCTTTTCTAACATAGAACCAACTAAACTTTACAAACTAACCCAGCAGTAACATCCAACAAAGAGAGTACAATCTAGTCAAATTAATGTTCCTACTATTTGTATTCTTTATCAATACTCTTAAACTTATTTGTAGTTCCTGTTATTTCTTCCGTGGATACCTTTGAATGAGGGTAACTTGCAATTTACTGTGAAGTAGTAAAAATAGCCACAAACTTAAATAACATCACTAAATAAAAGCATGATACTTGTCAAATGTATATTTGTGTCTGTGTTAATCTGTGTGTTGACAAAGATCCAATGTCATCACATATGTGTTAATATTGAGTAGAATTTTTCCTAGAAAAATAAGCTGTTTAGGGGAAAACAAAAGATGAACAACGTATAAATTCACTCTGATGTGATATACAGTGAAATAATCAGATATTTAAAAAAGGAAATATTAGACTAATTGCTGACTGTCAGGCAAAAAGGAAATGTGTAAATTTGGTAAAAAGAATTATATGATAATAGAATTTGACTTTTACTTGTGAATTCAATGCTGTATATATTTACATCTGAACACCTAAAATTATTTGGGGGGGCGTTGGAAGGCCTATGTTGTATCTGGAGGCCCTAAGAACCTCCCAGTGATTGTTTTGCCAACTATTTTAGTCATTTAATGTGAGAATCATGCAGTATTGGAGATAACTGGGGTCAAACAAACATCACAGATTCTCAACTGGTGTTGCTTGGACCTGAGAATTGAACCGTAGTAGACTCATGCAGGGCATATATCTTAAAATGTGTCATATATATGTAACTCCAAATCATATTTTTCTCAAAACTTGCAGTGTTCTGGATGTAATCCTAGCTCTGCATTCAGTCATCTCTCTTTGCAGACTTCCAGGAGCATATAGTGGGGAGAAACCAAACCCAAGTCAATTATGTGCAAGGACCCTGTCCATTATACTCCCTATCTAGTCAGCCCCCCAAAACATATATTTAATTTGGGGTGGGTGGTTTGGGTCATATCCAATGGCACTTAGTGATTACTCCTGGCTCTGCCCACAGAAGTTGCTTCTGGCAGGCTTGAGGAACCATGTTGGAAGCCAGGGATTGAACTGGAGCCCATCCAGTGTTGACCACGTACAAAGCAAATACCTTACCACTGTGATTTCTCTCCAACTGCAAAATTTAACTTTAATTTAATATAAAAACATGTCTTATTTAATACAAGTTTCATATTTAATATGAAATTGAAATAAGGCATTAAGGCATTTCATTTAAACCTTTTCTGAACTATTGTCACAAATAAGTTTAGCTCTAACATTTTACCTATTCAATCCTGGATTGCTTTAATAAATACAACACTCAGAAGAATGTAGAGTGATGATACTCCCAACAGAGTGCTTATAGGCCAACTCCAGTAGCATTCAGAAATCACAGAGTATTAAGAACTAAAATCCATGTCTTCAAAATGCAAAATATGTGCTCAAACACCACTATCGCTATAAATCTAACTTGGATTTTCTGAATTAAAGCTTATGAGTTCCCAATTAAAAATAAAGTATGTGACTGAGCATACAGTAGTTTGCTAGTTAGTTCTAAATTCTGATCTCTTTGGAGGGATATTACACATTTATAGGAATGCTGAGTGAATTTGCCTGAAACAGCCTAGATCCCACTGCCTCTTAAAATGCTTTTATGACTTGATCCCTATTGTTGTCCAGAAGAGAAGAGCATAAATATGTCGACTAACGCAGCTATATCTGTGTTTCTGGTGATCACCCATTTTCAGCACGGTTGTCTTGAATAAATTTTTTTTGTTTGTTTGTTTGTTTTTTGGTTTTTGGGTCACACCTGGCAGTGCTCAGGGGTTACTCCTGGCTCCATGCTCAGAAATTGCTCCTGGCAGGCACGGGGGACCATATGGGGCACCGGGATTCGAACTGATGACCTTTTGCATGAAAGGCAAATGCCTTACCTCCATGCTATCTCCCGGGCCCCACTGAATAAATTTTTTATGTGAATTTACAAATGGTTAATGGGGTACAAAATGTTCCATTTTGGAAGACAAGTTGTTTGGTTTTTCTATAATCTACCAGATATAGTCACTTTGACTTGGCTTATTCAAAACTATCTGCATTTGATCAATGTTAAACACATCTCAAGAACAAATATATAATAACAAATAGTATATATGTTATATATAATATATTGAAGAAAATTGTTAAATATGACATTCAGGGGCCCGGGAGATAGCATGGAGGTAAGGCCTTTGCCTTTCATGCAAAAGGTCATCGGTTCGAATCCCGGTGCCCCATGTGGTCCCCCGTGCCTGCCAGGAGCAATTTCTGAGTATGGAGCCAGGAGTAACCCTGAGCACTGCTGGGTGTGACCCAAAAAAAAAAATATGACATTCATATACATCAGTCAGTACATCATTCTGTAAATTTATGGTGAGATCATGCATGGAGGCCCAGATGACAGACATCTGTTGTGAATGCAGTAAGGAAGGGGAGAAGAGCATTGAGAGAGGTCTGGCAAAGACTTGGTCTAGAAATTTGATTAAGCAGATTTCTGTGAGGAGTCTAGCTCTCTGTACACTGAGAATAGAGTATAGCTGGGGAATAAGAACTATTGACCTCCAGAGTTGGAGCAACCACAGGCTGTGTGTAGCTTTTGGACTAAAAAATAACATTTTAAACTAAATTGAGGTGAGTTTGCTCAGAAAGAAATCTGGCTGTGAGGGAAAAAAAGGGGGATTATTGACTACAGTGATGGGAGTGTCTGTGGCCATTTGGAATAGGGGGTGGTGGTGGAATAAGCAGCTCTATTTTGAAATGAATTGAGTTAAGAGTGCATAGACAAGAATATGACTGTTATATTTTGCTCTGCAGTCACAATTATTCTAATAACGGAGTACCTTCAGACCACTGCTCTACAAAGTTCACAATGATAAAGCAATGCAGAACCCCCACAACACTCAGTGAATGAAAATGGTAGTTCTGAAGACCCAACTAACATCAGCCACCTATGGGGCTTCACTGATCAGGACATTAGAGACAAAATATTAAAGAGGTTCAAAGAACTCAAAGAAAGCCTGAAATGAACAGCGAAAAAGATGCAAGAGGATATCATAGTAGAAATCAGGCATCTTCAAACAGAAATATTAAAACTGAAAAAACTTGGTAGGTGAAACAAAAAAACTCACTGGAAAGCCTCACCAACAGAATAACAGCTGCTGACAATGACTCAGTGAGCTGTAAGAAGAGCTGCATAATCCAAAAGAAAAAGTTGGAAAAGAGCCTTAAATTAAAAAAAACAAACACCATGGAAAAAGTCTCCCAAATAAGTGAACAAATGACAATAGAATGCTGAAATATATGTAATAGAAATAACCTAAGAATAATCTGAGTCCTAGAGACCCAGAAAGAAAAACCCCTTAAAGAATCAACAGTCAAGGATATCATTGCAAAGAAGTTGCCAGAGTTAAAGAATACTTGACTTATATTCTGAATGCCTGAAAAATATAAGCTAAAACAGATACAATTAAAAATACCCTAAGATATATCTTGAAAAATAAAAAAAGAAAGATAAGATAGACTACTTAAAAAAAGCATGGTCAAAAGGAAAATTATGTAAGAAAAAGAAAAGTTAAGGTTTACAGAAGATTTAATACAAGCAATTATCAAGGCTTGACAACAGTTGTACAATATAGTAAAAAAAAAAGAACTCAGTAAAATGAGGGGCTGGAGCAGTGGCACTAGAGGTAAGGCCTTACAAGTGCTAGCCTAAGATGGATGGTTTAATCCCATATGGTCCCCTCAAGCCAGGAGCGATTTCTGAGCTCATAGCCTGGAGCAACCCCTGAGCATCAACGGGTGTGGCCCCAAAACAAAATAAAACAAAACAAAACAAACAAACAAAAAAAACAAGAAAAAACTAAATAAAATGAATGTACCACCAAGAATATTTTATCAAGTCAAAATTTCAATTTGGTTTGAAGAAAAGATATAAAGTTTCACTGATAAACAACAGGTCAGAATATTTACAGACATAAAAGCCCTTTCAAAGAAGTAATTAAGGGTCTCATTCAAGGTAGGAGAGAACATAAAAAAACAAACTTCTAAAATAGCATGCAGAAAATCCTAGAACAATCATCTCTTTCAAGGCCAAAGGATTCAATGCCAAACTAAATGTACCAGGTAGGAGCTACAGAGTAGCAAAATAGACTAGAAATTTGAAACCAACAATTTTCTGCCTGCAAGAAAACACATTTAAATAGCGAGGGCTGAAAAAGGTTGGAAGACAATCCTTCAAGAACACACTTCTCTTAAAAAGGCTGGTTTGACTATATTGATATCAGACTACAAAAACTTCAGGTTTAAAGATATTAGAAAAGACAGAGGAGGTTATTTAATTATAATTAAAGGATAATTACATCAGGAGGAGATCAAACTCCTAAACTTACATACACCCAAAGAGGGGCCAGCAAAATATTTAAAAAAATTACTGCTGATAGACTTGAAGAAAGAAATCAATAGCAACACAATAAAAGTGGGAGTCTTCATTTGCTCTCCCACCTCCTGATAGATTACCAGCTAAAATTCAAAAGTGATATATTGACTTTGAAGGGAATAGCTTAATATATATGTATATCAATATATATAAAATATATATGTGTATATATGTACATATATAAGGCTTTTTATTACCGAAAAGCTGAATATACATTATTCTCCACAAGCAAATGGGTCATTCTCTAGGATAGACCCCATGTTGGGCCAAAAAGCATACTTCCATAAAATCAAGAGGATTTTATGAAATTGTATAAAATATCTTCTCAGAAAAGAACAAAAACTTTAACAACTGGAAATTAAACACTGCTGAACAATGAATGGGTCAGAAAGTAAAGCAAAAAAGGAAATAAAGGATTAATAGAAATAAATGAGAATGAAGACTTTTTTTTTTTTTTTTTGGTTTTTTTTTTTTGGTTTTTGGGTCACACCCGGCAGTGCTCAGGGGTTACTCCTGGCCACTCTCGGCGGTGCTCAGGGGTTACTCCTGGATATCTGCTCAGAAATCGCTCATGGCGGGCATGAGGGACCATATGGGGCACCGGGATTCGAACCAACCACCTTAGGTTCTGGATCGGCTGCTTGCAAGGCAAACACCGCTGTGCTATCTCTCCGGGCCCCAAGAATGAACACATAATTTATCAAAATGTGTGGGACACTGCTAAAGTTGCACTAGCAGAAAATTATAGCTTTGAAAGAATTCATCAAAAATGAAGAACATAACTGAATTGATAATTTAATTGCATAAGTTAAATTGAAAAATGAAACAAAATATGAGCTTCAAGTAGGCAGGTAGAAAGAAATAATAAAATTTAGATTAGAAATTAATGTAGTGGACACTCAAAACAATTCAAAAGATCAATGAAATTAAGAATTGGTTCTTTAAAAGTAAATATTGATAACTCATTAGCAAGATTCACACAGAAAGAAACTTAATAAATTGAATAAAATTAAACATAAGATGTCAATATAGACATTTCAAAAATTCGAAGGTTAATAAGGAATTACTTTGAGAATCTTTATGCTACAGAAGAAAATAACTGGGAAGAAATGGATACATTCTTGAGCTTCTATAACTCTTCATGTTTGAACCAAAATGATCTGGAGTACCTGAAGAGACCTATCAGGACAGAGAAAATTGAAATCATAATCAAAAGTCTTGGGGCTAGAGAGATTGCACAGTGGTAGGGCGTTTGCCTTAGATGCAGAAGGAGGTTAGTTTGAATCCGGGCATCCCATATGGTCCCCCGAGCCTGCCTGGGCCAATTTCTGAGCTGCCAGGAATAACCCCTGAGCACTGCCGGGTGTGACCCAAAAACAAAACCAACCAACAAACAAAAATATCTTCTCCAAAACCAAAGCTCAGTATCAGATGGTTTCACTATGAATGCTTTCAAAACTTTAAAGAGGAACTGGTGTCCATTAGTGTCCATTCTGTTCAGGATCTTCCAGGATATTGATGAAACAGAAGCACTCCCAAATAGTTTCTCTAAAGCTAAAATAACCATGATACCAAAAATCAACAGACACCCCCAAAATTGAATTACAGTCCCATAATCGTGATGAATACAGGTAGAGATAATCTAAACAAAATACTAGGAAGAAATTCAACATCTCATCAAGAATAGCATAGACCATGACATAGTCAGTTTTATTCCAGAAATGCAAGGGTGGTTTAACACATGTAAGTCAATAAATGTATTTTTTCAACAAAAGAAAATTTAAAAAATCTATATGATCATATTAATAGATGCAGAGAAAGTAATTGATAGGTCTAGCACTCATTTATCATAAAAAAAAACTCAATGAAATGGAACTTGAAAGAATCTTTCACAACATAGTCAAAGCTATTTATCAAAAGCCATGACAAGTATTATATTCAATGGGGAACAACTATAAAACTTTCCACTATAATCTGGTAAAAGAAAGATTTCCCCTCCTGTCACTTCTATTCAAAATAGTACTAAAATTACTTGCCATAGCAATTAGAGAAAACCAAATTATCACAGATATTTACATAGAAAAGAAGTAGTCAAGCTCCCACTGTTTGCAGATGGCATATACAGTATATAAAAATTCTAAAGACAAACAAAAAGGTACTAGAAAGAATAGATATGAATAGTACTATATCAGGCTACATAACTAATATGCCTAACCCCCTGCTTTTCTGTATACAAATATCAAAAAAGAAGAGATATTTTAAAAATTCCATTACAATTGTGCCTTGGAAATCTTGACCTTAGGGTCAACTTAACTAAAGAAGTAAAAGAACTACATAAAGAAAAATACAATTCATCACTTCAAGAAATAAAAGCAGACTCAAGGTAGTGGACACATATACTCTGACCATTATTTGGAAAGATTAACATCATTAAAATAATACTTTCTAATGCACTGTACAGATATAATGCAATTCTTTTAAAGATTTCCATAAAATTATAAAATAAATAAGACACTTCTGAAATTCATATGGAATAATAAACTTGGGGGGCTTGGTCCACACATAGTGACACTCAGGGTTACTCCTGGCTATGTGCTCAGAAATTGTTCCTGTCTTGGGGGAGCATATGGAATTCAAGGGATTAAACTGAAGTTCATCTTGGGTTAGCTGTGTGCTAAGCAAATATTATTCTGCTGCTCTAAAACTCCAGTTCTTGAAATAATAAACTTCCATAAACATTTAAAAACAACTCATAGTCAAAAGAAATCAGTTTTTATAACTTCAAATTGGATAATATTTAAGAAAATATCATGACAGATATATAGAATAGACTTGAATATTCTGAATATGACCCTTTGGTAAATGATCAATTAATCTTTGATAAAGGGACAAGAAATACAAACTGGAGTAAGGAATGTCTCTTTAAAAGGTTTTGTTGGGAAAATTGGTAAAGTACATGCCAAAAAAAGTGAACTCAGATTTCTATTTAGTTCTGTGCACACGATCAAATAAAAATTGCTTAAGGATGTTGATATTAGACCTGACACTCTAAAATACATAGATGAAATGTAGGCAGAACAAAGAATACAATTTAAACTAAAGACTTTTCTTCTTTTTGGAATATGAAATGTCTATGATTTTTATATTGCTGATTAAAATTTTATTAGCCCACTAAAATTGACATGTAGAACACAGTTTATAATAAGCTTTTAGCAAGTCTTCATAAAGTTCTGAGTATTTGATTTCTCTACCTCCAACTGCACCCACACACCTCCACATTTTCAAGGATGAAATACCACTGGCTAAACAAGTAGAAACAAAGATAAACAAATAGGACTACAGTGATCTAAGAAGCTTCTGGACTTCAAAGGAAATGGTGACTAGGATACAAAGACTTCATGTGGAATGGAGAAACTATTCATCCAAGACCTAGCTTATGAAAGTTTAATATCCAATATATCTAAGGCACTGTTGAAGGATATAAAAAAACATTCAAAATTGGACAAAGTAAATGAATAGATATTTCTTCAAAGAATTACAGATCGCCAAAAGACACATGAAAAAATATTCCACATCATCAGGGAGATGCACACCACAACAGTGAGATATCATCTCATAACACATAATCTGAGAAATATCAAAAAGAAAGAACATCCATTGCTTATGCAGATGCAGGAAGCAAGGAACTCTTATTTCCTGTTGGTAAGAATGCCTACTGGTTCAGGCTTTTTCGAAAATGTTATGGATATTCCTTAAAAAACTAGAAATGCAGTTTTAATAAGACCAAGCAATTTCACTCTTAGTATTATAATTTAGGAGCCTCAAATTAAAATATACAAAAAGCCCTTTGCATTCTTAAGTCACTGCAGCACAATTCACAACAGCAAGAATTAGGAAATAACCAAATTGTCTGAGAACAGATGATTAAAATAAAGAGTGCTACATCTGAACAATGGAATATTATGCAGTTGTTAGGAAAAATAAAGTCATAAAAGTTACTTATACATGGATGGATATGGAGAGTGTTATGCTAAGCAAAATGAATCAGAGGGAGAGGAATAGATAAAATAATCTCATTTATTGTGTAATATAAGAAAATATATAGTATTGATTTCAGGACAATAGATAGAAGGGACATGTCATGTTTCAAAGGTTTGTACAAATATCTGGAAAGTGCAATTAAGGCAGAAAAGGGACCACTAAGACAATGAGAGTTGGAAATGATCACTCTGGACAAGAATTGGGCCTGGAAGAGATAAAGTGATAGCCATGACACTCCGTCATAAAGATAATGCAAAACACAGTTTTGGGGGAAGGAGAAAGAAAGCGAGAAAGTGATAGAAGAAAAGAGAGGAGAGTCAGTCAATGAAACTTTTAGAACATAAGGACCAGGTCTATAGTTGCCCTCCCTCGATTCCATAGCCACCACTTGAAGAGTTTGCTGGCTGGATAGGACCTTATACACAAGTTTCTGCTGAAGTCTCACACAGTAGTGGTAGACCTGAAAAACTGAGATCTTAATGTGCCACACCCTAAACCTATTATTCACCACCTAACTTTTCTTTGCGACCCAGACCCTTTCCCTCTACCAATCCCACACAGCTCAATGAATAAATAAGAATATGTAAACAAAAGAATAAATAAATAGGAAAAATAATAAGTAAATGGTCTGCTGCATAGGTAGGTAGGAGGGAGAGCTGAGGGAAACTGAAGATATTAGTCATGGGAAATTACACTAGTGAAAAGTGTTTACATTGTATGACTGATTCAATCATGAATAACTTTCTACCTTTGAAGCAACAACTGTACTATGAATAATCTTATATCTACAGTGTTTACAAATATAATTATTTAAAAACATGCAGAGATATTATACATCTATACAAATATTCACATTAGTATTGAATTTTTAAATACTTTTTTAAAGTATTATCACTGAAGGACACATATATTAAGTAAATAAGGCATGACAAAACCATATCAGAATTTCCAGGGTCCCATATGGCACACCGATCTCCTCTTGAAGTGATTACCCGAATCAGAACAAAATGTTTGCCTCGTAAACTACCTGGCACAAACCAAAAAGAACAAAAAAACATTCAATTATTAAACATAGAAGTATTTTATGATCGTGAAGTTCATGTCAACGTAAAGAAGTCAGAAACTTTGGATTTTTTTTATAGAATTTTCTTAGAATTTAAAAGGTACTTAAATCAGGGGGAACCTGTCATATTTGTATAAATGTTATTTCTAATATGTTTGCTCTTGTTAAAATTTTGACTTGTGTAAAGAACTTGATTGACATTTCTTAGTAGGAAAAAATAATACCATTTTAATGTGTAGCAAATAGAAAACATGTTTACCTATTGTGATGTTTTCTCACTTGCAGAATGAGATCAGATACAATAAATTCATTGAAATGCAAAGTGCAAGTCATTTTTTTATAACTTTTGTTTCTGTTAATCTAACTTAGCAATTGTCATGTATTGCTTTAGTTTAATACTTTTTCTGTTAAGGAGAATATCATAGGTCAATGAGATTGGTTTAGGGAACAATCAAATTATTGTAATAACTAACAGACAAGTTTATATGTGTCACTCTGTGAATATGCATGTGTCTTCAAACACATTAGCAAATGTAATTGTGTCAGGAAAAAATTACTCAGTTTATCAATTTTATTTGGGGACATTTATGTAGAAAAATACGAGAAACATTCAAGTCTAAAATATGTATTTTACTTATAAATTCCTTGCTTCTTGTTATTCTAGGTATCAACCAATTTTTCTCTGCATTTTGCAACCCATATAAAGTAGTTGTAAATTTAAGAAAAATGAGACCGATTCTAAAACTAATGTATCACCAAAGTGAGACTAAGAAAAAAAATGCACGGTTTGGGCATAGGCAGGTATTCCTCTTAATTTATGGAACCATTTTTCTTGCTTGTAAAATCTTGTTCTTTTTTTATACAAAACAGAATTATTGTTGTTGTAGATGTAACAAAATATCTAACTGCCCGAGGAAAACATAATAAGGACATTTGGGTTAAGAATATAATATTTGAAAGCTTTTACTGGGAATTTAGACAAAGTTACCATAGTTTTATAAATAAATTGAGGCATAATACTTATTTAATAGGAAAATAAATTTAATCATCCAAATACTGCTACAGACACTAATTTAATTCCTTTAGGTAGTGGTCAAATGGTTTATATACATAAATAATTAAAGCCATTACTAAAATTTCAAAAAAAATCTTATTTTGAAATACCTATTTGTTTAATTTGGGTAAATATTAAAAAATTAAAACAAACATAGCTTGCTACATATATTGAAAATACAATAAAAGATAAGACAAATTGAGGTTATATAGTACACACAACTGGCTTTGCACTTAATATCAGCTTTTCCCTTTTTTCTAACAGAAGCCTAAATCTGCTGTATTAGGTACGGACTCAGCTGAATACTAGATTTTCTTGTTTCCTAAGCTGTTTTCTATTTTGGTGAGACCTATAGAGTACATTGCTGTCAAAATAAACATTTCCTAGGACCAGTGAAGTAGATCAAAGGGTTGTAGCACACGCTTTGCATCAGGAGAACTGAATTGATTCCTGGCACCACGTGGCTCTCTAAGCACCACTAGGATTAGACCAGAAAATAGAAAAAGGAAAGATAAGTGAAATAGTACTAGGCAGTATTAGGAAGAACTACTTATTTACAGATAGATTGCCATTATCCCTTACCTTTATATCCCCCCTCTCTTTATCTCTTTTCTTTATTTTTTAAATATTTTTATGCTTGGAAGTATAGATATGATTTTGTAATAGAGATAAATGACACAACTGAAAAATTGCAAGTCCATTGGGGCCGGCGAGGTGGCGCTAGATGTAAAGTGTCTGCCTTGCAAGCACTAGCCAACGAAGGACCACAGTTCGATCCCCTGGTGTCCCATATGGTCTCCCCAAGCCAGGGACAATTTTTGAGCACTTAGCTAGGAGTAACCCCTGAGCATCAAATGGGTGTGGCCCGGAAAACAACAACAACAAAAACAAACAAACAAAATTACAAGTCAAATAGGCCAGTTTGATCCTTGTCTTCTCTTAACATTAGAACTGGAAACAACCATAAGATTTATAGTGGATTCAACATATTAGTGATACGTTATTTTCCTTTCCTGTTTATTTTTCTCTTAGATATTTTGGTAAACACAAGAGAAATAGAAAAGCAAGACAAAAGGATTTTGATAAGGATTACTCTGTAGTGTTGTGGATTGGATGGTAATTGTCCCCCTCATGAGCACATACTATATTTCCATTTATTTGTTTCACCTGTTTTATACTGTTATCAGTTTTAATGTGCAATCTTTCAGTTCATTTAAGTTTATTTTTCAGTATTTTATTCTTTTGTATGCAATTGTAAATTGTATTGCTAACTGTATTTATTTCCCTTTAGTTCAATTTTTGAATAAAGAAAAGAATTGATTGAATATGTATTTATTTGTATTGAGAATTAAACTTCATGTCTCAACATATATAACCACAACTGGTTTTTCTATTTGTTTCCAGTCTAACACCCAATTATTTAATATATTTTCATCAACATTTATGAATTATTTGAGGTTTATGATCCCATTCTTTACTGAATAGGTTTATTTCCCAATGTTATGGCATTAGGTCTTTTGCTATATATTGACTATTCAGCTATGTAAAGTTTATTTTATTTATTTATTTATTTATTTATTTGGTTTTTGGGCCACACCCGGTGATGCTCAGGGGCTACTCCTGGCTATGCACTCAGAAGTCGCTCCTGGCTTGGGGGACCATATGGGAAACCGGAGGATTTAACCGTGGTCCGTCCTAGGCTAGAGCAGGCAAGGCAGGTACCTTACCTCCAGTGCTACCGCTGGGCCCCAATCTTTAAAAATTTTTAATTGATTATTTTCGGTTTTTCGGTCCAATTTTTACAACTTCGTTTTTTCTATATATCCATATACTTCTAAAAGTTTAAAATGTTTTCCTCTCCGAGTCAATCAGATAAAAGACAAACATTGTTTCTTTTAAATGTGGCATCTAAAAGTAATCCTATGACTTATATTAGACTAAAAATTGATTGCTATAATAAACTGGAGAGCTGGTGAAAGAGAGGTGCTGCTTAAAGATACAAATTTGAACTAGTAGATATGCTCTGGTGATTTAATAAACATATAATATGGAAAATATCACAGCTATTTTTCATTGTAATAAAAGTCTTAAAGATACTAGACCATACCAATAAATATCTATATAAACAGATACATTATTAATTTGACACTAGAAACAGGGTGAAAAATATTGCATTTGTTTAAATTCTGAATAATGCTTACAAATATTACAAAAATATATTGATAAAAATAACATTCTTTGAATTTGAAGGAACATTTTTGGGAGGCACAGCAGGTGACGCTTAGGAGTTACTACCTGGCTATGCTCTCAGAAATAATCCCTGGCTAGGGAAACTATATGGAACTCTGGGGGATCGAACCGTGGTCCGTCCTAGGTTAGCACGGGCAAGGCAGCTGACTTATTGCTTGTGCCAATGTTCCAGTCCCTAAAGGAGTGTTTTATATGAGCATACAAAAATGTGTTGAAGATTTAAAAAAGCAGGCTTACAATAATGTTGAGTTTGTCATCAGACATCATAGAGAGAAGCACCAAATTCCACTTTCTGTGTAATGTACAGAAAAAGTCGAATTTTAAAGAAATAAAAATAAAAAACAATATCACAACGATAGGGCCTTTGCCTTGCATGAGGCTGACCTGGGATGGATCCAGGCTCGATCTCTGACAACCCATATGGTCCCCCAAGCCTGCCAAAAGTGATTTCTGAGCGCTGAGCCAAGACTATCCCCTGAATGACACCAGATGTGGCCCCCAAAACAAAACAAAACAAAAAGAAAAATAGCATATAAAACATTTTTATAACAAATCATTCCATTCTTTTTGAAATTTAGTAAGTGCAATTTTATAATCAGGTAGAAGTGGAATGACATGAGTATGTAAATGGCTGTATAGGTGTGAATATTAAAAGCTTCACTAGAGATAACTCAGTAGAAAGTTCATGCCTATGGTGATGGGGTTGCTGACTCTAGTTTCATATTATTTTGCATCTCATTTTGCTTTCTATCTTTGTGTCTCATCATTTGTATTTTAGACAAGCGTTGAACCTCGGTGTTTCTAGCACTGTCTTCTTGTCATCTGAGGTCTCACTGTTTCTTGAAAGTTACAGTGACTATATTTCTGTATTTTCACTGAAGAGTAAGGCAGCATCTGGAAAGAGGGTGTTATTCGTATTGATGGCTGTTCCAGACCTGAAGGTAATCATTAACATATCAGATTAAAAGATGGATATTTCAAATATGAATCAGGGACTTAGTAAATAATTGAATATAGCAATTACAGAATGCAGATGTTTCAAGTCACTGGAAGTTAAAGCTCCGTTTTGGTGTTATGTTGCATTGATTGACATTCTTTTCTGCTTTGGGAGGCAGGGGTTATTTTTTTTTTCCTGGTAACGAATAGAATTGTAAAGGTTTTATGTGAAAGATCAGACGCAGATGTCTTTTATGGTGATCCATTTAGCTTGAATACTCTTCAGCAGGCATTTTGCCTATTATACAGTACTTTCAACATTAATATTCCCATTTTGTCCCTTAAATTACCCAATAAGAATGATGTACAAGTGATTTTCAGTACATTTTAATTTAAGGATAATGATCACTAATGGCTACATTGCTGAGATGTCCTTAGTTCAGAAAGTATGAATATAAAGAATATGAAAAAGACTGGATATTAATAAATATTAAATATTAAACTTATTGCATGTAGAAATGAATGCTAAGATGGTTAATTTGTGATAAAAGTTAAAATAAAACCTATTCCTAATAAAGTTTTAGGAAAGCTGGTGCTCATAAATACTCATAAAAACTTGGTATCTCTCTATACTAAATCTTTATCAGTCTTGAACCTAATTGCAATTTAAATGTCAGGAATAGCCCTAAATTGCTATCATCATTATGTCACAGTATATCTACCCCACATGTATGTGTTCCTAAATCAATTAGAACATTCCTTTCAAGTTTATAATAGCTTCAAAGTACATCATAATTTAATTTTGGGTATTCCATTATAATAATCACTCTTTGTTCAAATATATGTCAGATTTCACATAACTAATTTGAAAGTTGATTCAAATAATTGTCATATTTCTCTTTAACATTTTGCTTAAATCTTGATTTTTTTTCCCTTCTTTTGTCATTTTCATATCCTTTTATTGGGTTATAACCATCCTATGCAGAAGCAAGAGGTCTGTATCCATCCTATACTATTTATATTTTACCAAATTTCTTATATACATACCTAAACAAAGTCTTCCATTTGAAACTGAAATCTCAGTTTTTTCATAATCATTTGGATCTATGCCCATGGTGCATCATTAAACCTAAAATGCAAACCTCAGAATGAGCATATATGAATCTACCATCAAGTCTCAACTTGATAGTGGTGATTTTGAAGATAGGTCTAGAACATAGATCCTTATTATACATATAATAATTAGCTTAGGAGTTCAACTGCCCATGGTTTTTTAAAATTGTGTCTTCTTGGGACCAGAGAGATAGCAAAGTGGTAGGACATTTGCCTTGCACATGGCTGACCTAGGACAGACCTGGGTTCAATTCCCCGTGCTTCGTATGTTCCCCCAAGTCGGAAGCCAGGAGTAAACCCTGAGCACCACTGGATGTGCCCCCGAAACAAAACAAAATAAATAAGCAAATAAATAAATAAATAAATAGATTAATAAAATTGTGTCTTCAATTGTATTTGACTGGATACTAAAATTATCTCTGTCACAAAAAAAGTTGAATTCACAATTTTGGAGATAAGGATCATCATGTTTGTTTTCTGTTTCTAGTCTGTCCCTATTGGAGTAAATTCCTATATATATATATATATATATATATATATATATATATATATATATATATATGTGTGTGTGTGTGTGTGTGTGTGTGTGTGTGTGTGCTTACATTGTACACTTTAGAAAAAAATTCTTTACATAAATATTTAACCCTAACTTGATATTGAGAAAGATGTTCAGACTTGCTTAAATAAATTCTTCATCACTGAAAATTCCATTGCAGCTATGACTGTGGTTATTGAATATAAATGCAAATGTATTGCATATAGCATTTTTTTTTGGTTTTTGGGCCACACCCAGTGACGCTCAGGGGTTATTCCTGGCTATTCACTCAGAAGTCGCTCCTGGCCGGCACGGGGGACCATATGGGGAACCGGGGGATTGAACCGGGGCCCGTCCTAGGTTAGCGCAGGCACCTTACCTCCAGCGCCACCGCCCGGCCCCCGCATATAGCATTTTCATTTATACACAGAGTACTCCCACATATATGCATAGATGCATTCCTAGAGATAAATATATATTATATATGTACATATATGCATATCTGAAAGTAAGCATATTAGTAGATTAAGAAAATAGAATTTGGGACTACAAGAGTAAATCTCACTAGTTTATCCTGGTTTCAATTTCAGAAATTATTCCTTGGAGGATTATATGGATTACCGGGATTGAACCTATTATGCAAGACAAAACCCTAACTTGTACGAGTGAGCTTCTCTTTACATAAATATTTTTATTTAGTAGAAGAGGAAATATTAGACACTTACACACTTTAAGATTTTATTGACAGTCAATTGGCTAAATTATTATCGGAAATAATATTTTAAAAGTCATGGAAAATGGACTAGAAAAAGAAATATGCATGATTCAATTCAATGTATATGACTTTACTAAAATTTATAAGGGAATGATTTTAATTACCTAAGAAGTGAACCCTATAACAAAAATCAAAGAGAGAAAAATACAAGTATGTGTATTTTTTATTTTATGTTGGAGGGATGAGTTATCAGCCATATTTGACATCATGAAGTTATAAATATATACATTGCAAATTCAGCAACACTCTATCAATGTGGTAACCTGGCTAGGACTGTCAGAGCATTCAAGTTCTCAGAGAAACTTCTATGTTCCAGAAAATGGGATTGGGATATGTAAAATTTCTCAATTTTTTTCCAGAAACTTGGCTCTTCTCTCCTGAACATTGAGTATAGTGCATAAAAATTCCCACCGGTGTCCTATTGCTGACAATAAAAATGCTAACAAGCATTGTTCCTGCAAAAAAAAAAAAATAAAGGCAACATGATTCAAATATTATTGACAGCAGTGATAATATTGGGATTAAGTTATTTGTCTTGAAAGTGGTCAACTCTTATTCCATCCTCTGCTTCACAGAGAGTACCTGAATAATTCTCAGGAATGACCTGACCACAGAGCAAAGCTAAATAGGAACCAAAGTTAACAAAACTATGTAAAATAGTGTTAATAATTGAGTCTCCATTGCTTCTCCCTCTGATTGGGAAGCAGGTTTAGGGAGATCGAGTTTTGTGGTTTTGTTTGGAGAAGAGTACCGTAATAGAGTGGGGTAAAAATTAAGTATGCCTACAATGGTCAGAGTCCTTCTAGCAGTTCTCATCCTCCGTTTGAGAGAAGGGGAAAAGAAAAGGTGAAACACCACAACATTTTACAAAGATATATCAAATACGACATCTAGTGAGCATTGTAGCGATAAAGATATGCACCACATAATTGCCATGGTCTTGAGATAAGAAACATGACAGAGCGCAAAAA
>PVKC010016703.1:0-20627 GCA_004027635.1 Crocidura indochinensis
GGCTTGCATGAGCTGCCAAGGACACTAGCATGCTCCTTTTGAATTCCTGGCACCATCTATGGTCCCATGAGCACACCAGGGGTCACTCCTGAGACAGAATCAGCAATAGCTCCAAGCACCACCATGTGTGGCCCCCAAACGAAACCAAGAAAATCTGGAAATTTGGTGTGAAGTAAAGAATTGTCACAATGAATAAAGACCTGGTTTCTCTATTCTTTCTTCTTTTTGCAGAATTCACTCAATAGCAATGTCTTTCCTCAACTGCTCGCTGGGTGAATTTTGGCATAATTATTCTCATTTTCTTGCAAGTTAGTTAGTTTTCCCAAAGAGTTAAAAATGAATGGCTTTCCTCATAAATTGAGACAAAGCACACAAGAAACATCTATTTGTTAAGAGTTCTTAAGAATATCATGTCTTAGGAAATAAGCTTGACCTATAACTCTCTGGGCTAACAGCTTTCTATTTTATTTAGCATACACAACTTTGAGGATTCTGCTTTGAATTTAAAACTAAGTAGATTCACTTATGCATTTGTCTTACCAATAACATTTCTTAAAAAAAAAAAAACATTCCCTAAGTCCTTATTATGTACCAAGGGATGTTAGAAAAACCTGGGACCCAGAGGAAAAAAATGAGAGGGTGTTCCCCTAATTTCTATCACTAATTGAGACTTAGAATGAACTATAAAAATCTACATATAGGAGTACTTGAAGCACAGATAAAAACCTACTTCGTTTTAGTGCATTTAGCCTAAACTTAGAATTAAGGCAAATATTAGTTACCTTTTTTTTGGGGGGGGGGGTTTGGGTCACACTCGGCAGTGCTCTGGGGTTATTCCTGGCTCCATGCTCAGAAATTGCTCCTGGCAAGCACAGGGGACCATATGGGACGCCGGGCTTCAAACCGATGACCTTCTGCATGAAAGGCAAATGCCTTACCTTCATGCTTTCTCTCTGGCCCCAAATATTACTTTTTACACTGATATTAATTCCTTTAAAGAAAAGAACAGGGTCCAGAAGATAATACAAGGGTTAAGACACTTGCCTTGGGTGTTTCCTGACCCAGGATCGTTTTCTGGGACTGCATCCTCAGCACTGCCAAGAATGATCCCTGACCCAGATCAGGAGGAATACCTGAGCACTGCAGGATATGGCCCAAAATTCAAAGTGTGTGTTTTGGGGGGAGAGGTGGGAGGCAGAGGAAGAAGGAAAATGGAAAAGTAAACACACAACATTTTTTGTTTGTTTGTTTTGGGGCCATACCTGGTGAAGCTCAGGGGTTACTCCTGGCTATTGCGCTCAGAAATTGTTTCTGGCTTGGGGGGCCATATGGGATGCTGGGAATGGAACCCAAGTCCATCCTGGATCAGCCATGTGCAAGGCAAACACCCTACCACTGCACTATTGCGCCAGCCCTAAAACACAATGTTTTTAAAACAACTGAGATGTACCTTCTGAAATCCTGGCTGACCAATGAAGAAAATACTTGCCACCAACCTTTCTCGTGCTGGGATTAAGCTAGATAGAGCCAGTCACTGAGGCTTAGATCACAGATGGCAACTTAGATGGCATATCCTGTTACTTGCTGCTTTGAGCACCAAACACACTGACATTCCTGATGGGAGTGAACCTGCCACAGCACTGTTCAGAGGCTACAGTTAAAGAACAGCAAATGGGCGGCCAATTCAGTGTTTCCAAGAGACAGTGTGACTGGTCTTTGGCTTGGATGCCACAGCCAGGCCCAGGAGAGGGACTCATTGCTTCCCCAGAGATACTGGTTCCCCTATTGGTTGGTTGACAGACAGCAATGCTACTCTCACCAGTCACAGATTCCTTGAGGGGAGGAGGAAATACAAACTAATAAATAAGCATTCAAATTTCATTCTGGCTGCGCATGAGTCATTAATTTTAACTGGCTGCCTTAGAATATCTGTCTCCTCTTTTACAAAGTTATTAGTGGACTCAGCTTCTGTTATTTCAGAGGTAGCAAGGTCATATAGTTTACAGGCATCTCAGGAAACTCCACAGATAGATGAGACAGACTGGGTCTATGGACTCTAGACAACACACAGGGAAATGTCCTGATAAAGGGAGCCTTTCTTAGTTTTGATTTTTACGTTGAGGCTACACCCAGCAGTTTTCAGGATTTACTCCTGGCTCTGTGCTCAGAAGATGATATTTGGTACCAGGGATTAAACTGGAGTTAGCTACATACAGGCAACTACCTTAAACCCTCAACTATGCTTCCAGCCCCAACAAGAGATTTTTCTTTAATTTTTCCTTTTTTTTTTTTTTTTTTTGGTTTTTGGGTCATACCCGGCAGTGTTCAGGGGTTACTCCTGGCTCCATGCTCAGAAATTGCTCCTGGCAGGCACGGGGGACCATATGGGGCACCGGGATTTGAACCGATGACCTTTTGCATAAAAGGCAAACGCCTTACCTCCATGCTATCTCCTGGGCCCCAATTTTTCCTTTTTTGACTAGCTTAATCCAACCATCATTTTTTTTTTTTTTTTTGGATGGAGGGCACACCTAGTAGTGCTTATGGGTTATTCCTGGCTCTGCACTCAGGAATCACTCCTGGCTGGTTAATGGAACCATATGTATGGGATGCCAGGTATTAAATCTGTGTCAGTCACGTACAAGGCAAGCACCCTACTTGCTGTATTATCTCTCTGGCCCCAATTCAACCATCTTAGTCATGTTAAAATTACAAGTTGAGGCAAAACCAAAAAATACCAAATGGCATGCTGGGAAATTTTAGTCAAGTGCACATTTCATTTGAGTACTGTCATCAGCTTTCAAAGAAATCATTATACAGGGGCCCGGGAGATAGAATGGAGGTAAGGCATTTGCCTTTCATGCAAAAGGTCATCAGTTCGAATCCCGGTGCCCCATATGGTCCCCCGTGCCTGCCAGGAGCAATTTCTGAGCATGGAGCCAGGAATAACCCCTGAGCACTGTCGGGTGTGACCCAAAAACCAAAACCCAAAAAAAAAAAAAAAAAAAAAAAAAAAGAAATCATTATACAACTGACAATATAGGAGGGTATAGTTTTGCCAGAACTTGTTTTGATTCGACCACCAGCCATAGCTCCTGTAGATTCTTCTCTTCCTACAGAAGCATCCAGAAACCTGGGATTCACCCATAAGTCCATCTCAACCACATCACAGTGGTTTGCAACTCATATAAGCACTGTTTTAGTTTCTTGTCCCTTTTCTAGTACTGGGGGAGTGGCAGGACAATAAAACTACTTGGGGTAGGGGGGACGGGACTCAGTAGTAGAGCATGTGTCTTGCATGAGTCAAGCCCTGGACTGAATTCCTGGTGCTGCATATAAAATAATTTACTGCTGAGCAAAGTTCCCAGCCACTTCCCTTTGTTCCCTTTCTCAACTCTACTAAAGGGCAAATCCATTTCAGGCTGTAAAAAGAATTTTAAGACCTTCCTCCTTACCCTAGTACTTGCAGAAGGAAGATGTGAATGCACTCTGATTGGCTATTCTGCCCACTGCTTCCCTTAGTGACTTTTGGGTATAAAATCTTCTACATTGGGACATTGGGCTCTTACTTCTCCCATCTCCTTGATCATTAGTTTCCTCACATCATTCTGACCACTGAAAGTACTCCAGACTTAACAAACATGCTCCTGCCTTGACACACTGGCACCTTCTTTCTAGTTTAGATGCTGCACTCTCTGGAACTTACACCTGCTTTCTCTCCCTAAGCCTATCTGGAAAACACAATGATCTGAGGACTCAAATGGCCAAGAGAAACAGGTTTGGGGGTGAAGGAAGAATTCATCATCCAAATACCCAATAAAGTTGCTACCCAATAATTATTTCTAGTTTTTATCTGTAAAAATATTCCGATTCGTAAGTTACAGGTGACTTGACCTTCACTTTTTTTGCTTTTTATTTTTTTCCTTCTTTAAAATCAACTCTTGGCCCAAAAGATCTGGAAACCATGACTTTTCTTTTTCTTTTTACAACAACACATGATTTAAGGAACTTGTAAGTGTCCTAAGACAGTCAACAGACATGGAACAAGAGGGTGAGGTTCTGCATGTGCACAGCCCATAATATAGGAAGGCAATTTGAATTTGTGAGATTCAAAAGGCAAAAGCACATTAGAAAAATTCCACTCTCCTTCCCACAGCAGAGAATATTGCACTTGTGAAAAATGAGAAGAAAGTGATGAAAAGTAAACAAGGCTCTGAACAGATGCCGACGCCCTCAAATATAATAGCTTATTCAGCTCAATTGAAATCCCACCTACAAGAGGTGACACTGTTGAAATCTTTTATCATGAAGATGTTACACAATCTTCTTACACATTGATTTCCATGCTTCTCATATAATTGCTGATCAAATCCCCTAGCTGGGAAAGTCTATGATCTTACAATAAACCAGATTTGTGAGACAGAGAATAGCAAGCAACTCAATGCTATCCGGATCTGGATTTTCTAAAAGCTGTTCTTGGGTCAAAGACTTACAGGAATAGAACTTTCCTATTTCTTGTGGCTATACATAAACCACACAGATTCAGCTCTGGCATTGTAAACCTTTGAACATTACATCTATGAAATTCTGTTGTCTTTTTACATTTTCAGGAACATTTCTTTTTGCTCCATTTATCACATTTTCCAAATTAGGAAAATGTTCTTCTTATTTTCAATGTTGACTACATGTGAAAAATTAACTCTGGTTCTATTACTTCAAACTATTCTTTTATTAGCAACAGTTGTACAGCCCTGTCAAGAAGCATTTTAAAAAGAAAGCACCAAATTAGGAGAGCAGACACATCTGGTTTACTTTGCAGTTTGTTTTATTGTTTTATTTCTTAGGCTATGAATTCACAACTATCTTGTAACGCAAGCCTAAAGAAAAAACATATGTTGGTAAATCTGATTTTGGCCCTTTTTTTTTTCATTCAAGGAAAGTTGCCTTCCTCAGCTGTCTGTGAGTAAGTAATAAATGGACTTGGCAAAAAGTTTATTGAAGTTGGCTTTATTAAGCCAACAAAATACAGAAATCAAGTATGGGACAGGCAGAAAAATCTGTTCCTTTGAAGTCAATAAAAATCCATCTCCTTAATCCTTTTTTTATTCCAAGCAGTGGTGATTTTTCTCTACTGACTCACTGAGAACCTTGATTTAGCTAATCTGTCTTGCTTAGTTATCTTTCTTCTCCTGAGAGTTCCTAAAGATGCATCCGTTCCCCTTGACAACCATCATCTTTTATACTAGCATAGTGGTACATGGGGTTCTAAGGACTTTTCTAGTTATCCTCTTTTGGAAAGTTGATAAGCAGGGTTTAATTATTAGTAATATTTTACAAGAATAAAAGCAGTAGGGAAGCAGGCTCAAACAAAAAGCTTATAGAACATTCCGCAGCAGAAAGATAGCATACATTCCATCAGCATGCCATCCCGAAGCCATCTCAATTAAACCTCAGCCTCTGCTTGATTGGAATTCTATCTCCCCTCAAAATATGTTCATGGTTGAAGGCGATTTAGGACTGCAGGTAAATACCTCCTTTTCCATAACTGAACCTCACCATTGAGAGGAAATGCATCAAGCAGAAAGACAATATATTCATAGTAGGTAACATCTCTTACACTCTTTTTTCCTTTGGGAATTTAGTAAGCCTGCTGGACCTCTAATCCAAAACAGCATTTATGTGTGAAAATGTCCAGTACTCTTCATCCACAGGCTTAGTCTGAAAGACCTTATGATGGGATGGGAGAACGAATTAAAAAACATGCCCGTATTCAAGACACTAAGTAGTTGACCATCATTTAGCACCTTGCAGTTGGGTGTAGTAAGAGAAAGTTTCCTTACCTAAACTAAAGAGCACCAAGAATTTCAGACACACAAACTCTCGCTGATCAAACTGCAAGGAACGAAGTTTTGCCACCAATTCCTGTGCATGACTCACGAGGTTGTTGAGGGTGGCCCCGGCTTGTGAAGCGATGATGGCATAGTCCACCTACAAGGCAGAAACAAGATTTCAATGATGCACAGAATTAGAAATGCAGATCACACCTGACACACTTCAGATATTGTGGCTTGGGGCTGGAGAGATAGCATGGAGGTAAGGCATTTGCCTTGCATGCAGAAGGTCAGTGGTTCGAATCCCAGCATCCTATATGGTCCCCCAAGCCTGCCACGAGCAATTTCTGAGTGTAGAGTCAAGAGTAACCCCTGAGCACTGCCCGGTGTGACCCAAACAACAACAACAACAAAGATATTATGGTTGGATCTGGGTTGCAAAGACAGATGAAAAGTTCCCCAAGGAGAGGGCTTTAGACATAGTCTATCCTAAATGATTTCATAATTACTCAGGGAAAATGAATAAATGTTACACATTTGACTATCTAATTTTTGTACTTATCCAGATGGAGCTACCCAGGTGGATATGAATGCTTTTCTATTGGAAAAGTAGGTCTTTGCATAGGATTAAAATTTTGAACTCTCAAGAAATTGTTTTAGGAAAATATATTATCTATAAAAGGTTAATTCAGGAGAGCATTCTATGTGCACACTCAGATAACTATTATGTGAGAAAAATAAGATAAAAATACATTTTTATTTGGGGGCCAGAACCATAGTACAGTGCAAGTGAGGCATGCACCTTGCATAAGGCCGACCAAGTTTTATCTTTGGCATCTCTGAAATCCTTTAAGAGTGATACCTGAGCATAGAACCAGAAGTAAGCCCTGAGCACCAACCAAGTGTGACAAAAACAAAACACTCACCCAACAACAACAACAACAACAGCAACAATAACAAAAGATATCTTTCTTCTTTTAGTAAGAGACTACATTGTTTGAGTGTGTCTATTTTTGGTTTTTGAAGAAGTGAGCTTTGAGCCCATCTTATGGTGCTGGTGGCAATGCCCTGCTCAGAACTCTCTCTTTTTTTGGTTTTTGGGCCACACCCAGCAGTGCTCAGGGAATACTCCTGGCTCCATGCTCAGAAATTGCTCCTGGCAAGCACGGGGGACCATATGGGGCACCGGGATTCGAACTGATGACCTTTTGCATGAAAGGCAAACGCCTTACCTCCATGCTATCTCCCAGGCCCCGAAAAATACTATGTTAAATGAAGTAAGTCAGAAGACAAACATAAATACAGGATGATATCATTTATGTGATATTTAGAATAACTTCATGAAGAAATGCAATGGTTTAAATAGGAATTGTTGAGAATACTCTATGTCCTAGAATATAATGAAGGAAAGAAAAGAAATTAAGTGGAGGAGGAGAAAGGCACATATGAAATAACAGGGGGAGGGGACAGGGGCCAATGGGTTCCAGGTGCATTGGTGGTGTTAGGAAAGAACAAATCAAAGTTAGAGTCAACAAGACAAAAATCATGAGACCCAAACTTGAACCAACCAAACTTAAAAATGTGCCTGTAGGAGGCTGGAGTGATAGCCAGCATAGGGCGTTTGTCTTACATGTGGCTGCCCAGGACTGACATGGGTTCGATCCCCCAGCATCCATCCAATATGGTCCTCCGAGCACATAGTCAGTAGTAACCCTTGAGCGTCAACGGTGTGGCACAACCCCTCCCCCTCCTCCCAAATGTGCCTGCTATGATGGCTGGCTGTGGTAGGGTGGGGAATGACATGAAATGGCGTTTGGGAACAGTGATGGAGGTAGGTTGACACTGATGGTGGAACTGGTGCTGAAACAATGTATGTCTAAAACCCAACTATGAATAATTTTGCAAATCACAATGGTTTAAATAAAATATTTATAGGGAAAGGCTAAAAATGATAATCTTCATTTGAAAACAAACAAACAAATGCCTCATAACACTCTGGCTTTAGTTTGTTCCTGGGCACAAAAGCTCTATTTGCCATGAGTTAAGATGTTGGGCTCCTGTCAGCCCCCATTCCCTACCCCCGTGCAGACTTTCCCACAGTGAATGAATCCAACGTAACTGGAAGCCCAGCTCTACCTGGTACTTCCACCTCTACTCATGGCACGGCACGTGCTCAGGAAACCGGATCCTCTTTTAGGTGCATTTAATATTTGCAGCAGCAGCAAATCTGTCTGGGAGGCAAGTCCTCATCTGCCACTCACCCGGAGCAGACTGTATTAAATTTTTATATTTATTGACATTTCATTACCATAATTGACTGCACTTGCTACTCTAGGACAAGGCGCGGCTGCCTCCTAAGCAGGAGAACTAGTCCCTGGAGTGGAATTTGCAATTAAAAACAAGGCAGAATGGATTTTTTTTTATTGTGTAAATATGATGAGTTGAATTTTCAGCTTTAACTAGAGAATACTGGGGGATAAAGAAACCTTTTTTCAAGAGTGAGAAAAAATTATGAGTCAGTGGAAAGATGACCCCAAAGGTGCCAATCAGTTACTACAGAGTCAACTATGCATGAAAAAGCCCCAGCTAATGTGTGCCAGGGAAGCTCTGGGCATCAGGCAAGCCCAGATAGACCTGCTCTGCCCAGCAGCTGGTACCTGCCATCTATGTAAACGGCAAACACCCTCAAAGAGCTTTTGGCTTCAGAATGTGTGGGATGAAAGGCCAGTCCCAGTCACCCTAGAATTTGGCCTTGAAAGCAAACTAAGACAGAACAGTCAGGGACAATCTATGCAGAAAAGGCAGATACGGGATGCATACACTGTTCATGGAATTTCTTATTTAAATGTGATCCTGGAGTCATCAAGTACTTGAAAAAAGTTGCAACTGGAATGGAGAGATTGCACAGGGCTAAGGCACTTGCTTGCTTGCATGTAGCCAACTTTTATTCTATTCCCGCTATCAAATATGGTTTCCTGAACATAGTGATTTCTAAACAGGAGTAATTCTTGAACACAGAGACAAGATTCTCTCTGAGCATCATTAGGTATGGCCTAAACACTCCCTTGCCAAAAAAAAAAAAAAAAGAAGAAGAAAAGAAAAAGCCTCCCCAAACTCTGTACCTGATTTTACTACTTTAAGGGTAAACAAATTAATCCTGTAGAGACTCATGGGATAGAAGAGGGAATAACAACTAGAAGGGTGAGGGCAAAGATCTGGACCATGTTCCGTAAGCTCTCCAAGACTGGAGAGAAAGGACAGTAAGTAGCTCACCCAAGTTCCATCCCCAGCACTACATATAGTCACTCAAACACTGCCGAGAGTGATCCCTGAGAATTGAGTCAGGAATGAATTCTGAGAACTCCAAACAAACAAAAAATAGAATAATGTCTCCATTCCTTCCAACCCATATTTTAAGAGTCTTGAACTAGGCAATCAAGCCAAAGGCAAAGAGAATATCCTTCACTTTAGTAGTTCCTACCAGGTGAGAGTGGTTAAAAGCTTAGAACCAAACACCAATGCTCTGAGCTGGTATGCACATAACAGTTCACTTGAACTTGACCTCACCTGAGTTTTGGGAGCTGGGCATGGAGCTCAGTGGCAGAAAGCAGGCTTTTATATATGAGAGACCTGATTTGAGCTGCAACATTGGGGAAATTTTTTATTTTGGTTATGTGTTTAGATCTAATAGGTGTCTAGTCCAGTAAGTTAATTCACTACAATATCATAGTGTAAATGTATCGATCAAGATTGGTGGAAGGGTGGGCGGGAACACAGGCTCAATAATGGAGGGACGGGGTCACAGGCTGACAGGATTGGAGCTAAGGAGGATGGGGTCATGGATTGATGGATTGGAGATAAGAACATCGTATGTCTGAAACCCTGTTATAAATAACTTTGTAAATCACAGTTGTCTAAATGAAAACAGATGAAAAAAAGGGAAGGAGCTAGAGATGGTCTCCATTGAGTGAGATGGACTTTAGGAAGTGGTGTGCCAGTCACTTGAAAGCTATACATTTATTTACATGCTAATTTGAACCCTCAAACATGCTTATTAAATCGAGGCCCAATACCATTTTTTTCGAGCATCATTTGTCAAATCGCATAGCTCTGAAGGAGGATCTGTGATTTATTCCTCAAACAGCATCCCGATCTGCAACTTCCTTACCTTTTTATTACAAACATAATTATATTTTCATTGTTGGAGGCAGGGCTTGTGCTCATTTCAGAGCAGCTGGCCTTGTCTTTTATGTACTTAGTAAAATTAATTTATTGCTCTTTTACATGTAATCTTTGTGCTATTAAATTCAAGGGAGATATCGAAGAAATACTATATAAGCTGAAGTCCCCTTTGGATAAATTTCACTCATCATGAAGGTAGAAAACAGTTTTAGCTAAATTGCTTTTAGTTCTAATCACTAAAATTTTTGATGACTTGTATATTGTAAGATGCCTGTCATTTTAATATGATACACAATAATAGAAGATAATGAATAAGTTGCCAGTAGACCTTTCCCTCAGGATGATGTTACAGGGGTTGTTAATTAGCTACAATATGCAAATACTAACAGCCAACCTACTTCAAAGTACTCTATTGTTATTTCGCATACACAGAGAAAGACACATTTTATGTGCATGCATTTTTTTAAATAAACCCTGGCTATTATAAGATGCTAAATATATAGAATGGATTTAACAGTGCTTATTATTACTGATAACCATTATTTCCTTTTCTCCAGGCAAGATCACTTATGGTAGACTTTGATGAATGACCATTTAAAATATCCCATTGAAATCTGGTAGCTAACTGATTGTTCAGCAAGAAATTTGGGGGGAAAGACAGAATCTCACTTGAGCAGTGACTATTGGGGTTGTGGAGTCCAGGTTGTTCCTGGCCAGGGGCTGAATCACTGGCTCTAACACTGACTGAATTATGGGTAACTCAGTTTTATGACATTTCCTGGAGCAAACCATATGCTGTGCACCAAACTAGCAGCTATGCAGAACAGCTATTGGTTTTGTTTTTCTTAATTTTTGTTTGAGGACCATACCTGAAGATGCTCAGGGGCTATTACTGGCTCTGCACTCAGGAATTGCTCCTGGCAGTGCTTTCGAGACCATATGGAATGCTGGGAATAGAAACTGGTTTGGCTATGTGCAAGGCATATGCCCTCCTGAACCATTGTACTATCATTTGGCTCCTTCAAGTTTTAAATTGCTGTTCTCTGGAATCCCCAATATATTTCTTTATTTTTATTATTTTAAAAAATTAAATGTGGGGCTGGAGAGATAGCATGGAGGTAAGGCATTTGCCTTGCATGCAGAAGGATGGAGGTTCGAATCCAGGCATCCCATATGGTCCCCCGGAGTCTGTCAGGTGTGAGATTTCTGAGCATAGAGCGAGGAGTAACCCCTGAGCACTGCCGGGTGTGACCCAAAAACCAAAAAAAAAAAAAAAATTTTTTTTTTTTAAAAATCTGATCTTTGCCTCCTCTGATACTGCAATAAATTCACCAGTTATTTACCCCGAGACTCTATCCAACAGGAAGAAGCCAGAAGCCCAGACCCAGGCTACCGGGTCTCACATTGCTCAGCTGTTCCTTCAGAGTTGGTAGAAAGTTGGTGTGGGAATTACCAACAAGTTTCCAGGGGGCCATGAGATTGCTTTTGGGTCCTTGTTGTGTCACTAGGACTCCAAGTGCTGCCAATGAAGCAGTCGGGGACCAAACCCAGGATTCAGGTATCTACAGGCGTGCACTTTATCACTGAGCCACAGGCCTGGCGGTGCAGACTGCAGCCCATTTGATGCTGCCCTGTAGTGCATTTTAAACAACTTGGAATAAGGATTTTTGTTGTTAGAAAGAAACATCCTGGACAGCTGAGAAGAGTCCATAACCATGCGAGAGATTTATGAATGAACGATTTAAAAGGGCATTTCTTGGGGTTGAGATGAGTCCAGGTCTCTCCCTGCAATGCCCGGGTTGAGCCAGGACCCTGGGAAAATGAAGGCAGCCCTGCTTGGCCTCAGCGTGCAGTTTGGTCAAACCACTGGCTCAAGCTGTTCTTCCTAGGGGCAAAGTTGGCTAGTATCCAGTCTTCATCTGGGATCCCTTCATCTGCCTCTGCAGAACTTTCCTCATCTTGTCTCTGCATCAGGGTCCAAGATTTACTGTGAGCATGAGCACTGCAAAGACTGTATAAAGTGGAAACCATTACAACCCTCAGTAAGAGGAGTCACAGCTTGGAGCCACATTAGTGGGGCAGGGGCTTGTTTTATCCTCTCTGAGCCCTGAATTCTCTTCACTTACATCTCAGTAGGAATATAATTGTCAAATGCATCAAGTATCTCTCTTAGAGGTGAGCTACCCTAAAGGAATTTGCCATGCTTTTTGAAAAGTGATACTCAACAGCTTCCCCCCCCCCCCAAGAGTATCAACATTATGACTTGATACACCTTATCAACAAACACGTTTTTATCATTGTTTCAAAGGTCACCTAAGCACAAGTCTATGGCAATAAGTCAGTATGCCTCCTAGGCAAGGGGTTATTTAATTTAGGGGAAAAACCACTCCCTAAAGATATATTCTCTTCAAGGACTAGGAGAAACATGCAACCAAAACAGCTGATAAAAGGGAATTTAAATTTCACCCCTAACTTAAGGCTTTACTTAAGGCTGAGGATTTAGCTACTAACCTTGCAAATATAAAACTGGGTCCCCTCACCAGAGCCACCCAAAACAACCAAAATAAAATCATATGCACTGGAAATATTTTTACTATAATAAAAATTACATTAAAATTACTTCTGGGGGCCCGGGAGATAGCATGGAGGTAAGGCGGCGTTGCCTTTCATGCAAAAGGTCATCGGTTCGAATCCCGGTGCCCCATATGGTCCCCCGTGCCTGCCAGGAGCAATTTCTGAGCATGGAGCCAGGAGTAACCCCTGAGCACTGCCGGGTGTGACCCAAAACCCCCCCAAAAAAAAAAAAATTACTTCTGAATAATTTTAGTCTATTTGTGCAATGTCATGCCAAACCATTTACTTGTGCAGACATTACTTTTTTTTTTAAAGAGAGAATAAAATTTTTTTGCTTTGCTTTTATTTTATTTTTGGCTTTTTGGGTCACCCTCTATGGCATTCAGAAGTTACTCCTGGCTTTGAGCTCAGAATTTGCTCCTGGCAGACTTGGAGGATCATATGGGATGCTAGAAATCGAACCTGTGTCTGTGCTGGGTTGATCCCGGGTTGATCTGTTGCGTGAAAGGCAAATGCTCTACTGCTGTGCTAACTCTCTGGCTTCTTGTTTTACTTTTAAATTCATATCTCAGGGCCGGGTGATGGCGCTGGGGTAAGGTGCCTGCCTTGCCTGCACTAACCTAGGACGGACCGCAGTTCGATCCCCTGGTTCCCCATATGGTCCCCCGTGCCTGCCAGGAGCGACTTCTGAGTGAATAGCCAGGAATAACCCCTGAGCGTCACTGGGTGTGACCCAAAAACCAAAAAAAAAAAAAAAATCATATCTCATGGTGATTCAATAACAAAAATGTTTTGCTTATAAGTTCCCTAAGGACTTGTTGCAGCCAGTTAAATACAAAAATCAAATTATGAACCTCTATAGAGGTGAGCCCCCAGGACCCCTGAGTTATTGGGAAGAAGGCTGGTAGGCTGAGGAACCCACAAACCACCACCTCTTTCTCTCTCTCTCTCTCTCTCTCTCTCTCTCTCTCTCTCATACACCATACACACACACACACACACACACACACACTCACACAGTGAACTCTTCGTATGTCGTCTGCTCCCTCAAGCATGATGTGACTTGCAATCAACTAAACTTCTCATCAACTTGTTCATCTCAAAATGAAGATGAAGATGACGACTTTGAGGACCATGACTTGCTGCTGCCTCTGCTAAAAGTATTTTTCTTCATTGGGATGTGGACGCCACATCCATCACACTTCAGTTTGGATAGGTCACAGTTCCTTGTACAGAACTTTTCAATTATTGCAGTTCACCAAGAAAGATCCTAGGAAAGTCTCTCAAACATATAAGGAAACTGAGGAATTACTCAGAGACTAGAGCAATAGTACAGAAGGTAGGGCACATTGCAGTGGTCAACCCGGGCTGTATCTGTAGCAACCCATGACCCCAGCCAGGGGTGATCCCTACATGTGAAGGGTAAGCTATGAGCACGACTGATTGTGATTTTAAAATCGAAGGGATTATTCAGAATGATAGAGCTAGTTATTTCAGAACAAGATTCTGAACACAGGGGGCAGTGAGGAAGAAAAAGAAAATTGTGGGGGAGAGTATAAATGGGGTGACTAGGGCATAGGCAGGTTGGTAGGGGGTGGAGAAAGGAATAGGAGGCCACAATCAACCTCTCTCTCTCTCTCTCTCTCTCTCTCTCTCTCTCTCACCCCCTCTCTCACACACACAATATCAGAGAGTAAATAGTTGCAGTAATTATGAAAACACACTTTACTCATAGTTTGACATTTATAATCAAGGGGGAATGAATTCTGAATTCTGGTTTTGCTTTCCACTACTTTCATCTTTCTCCCTTTTTAATAATCACTTTTCTCTTTAGAATACCACTCTCCTCTTCCACTTAATACAGTCCATTCTTTCCTTTCATCACCTTTAACTATCTTTTTAAAATCAAAATATGCACATTTATTATTGTGGTTGTTGATGTTTCAACAAAGATCTGTGTTTTCCGCCCATGTCATGAAGGCACTTGACCCTTCTAAGAGATGTAGACTCCACATTTGTATGTTTTCATGAAATGAGCTGTGCATGTGTACTGGAGGCAAGATGTAATTTAATATGCAGAACTACTGATGGCATCTCAGCTCTATGAAAGTGAATTGAAAATTATGATTTAAGATAGATGTGATTTGGAGACATGTTAAAGACAGATAATTCTTGAATCTTAATTCAAGTGTTTTATTAAGCAGTTGGGTTCTAGGTTAGGAATGTTCATTCTGATGAAACACAATTAATAAAAATGATTCACACACCTAATGCTTTAAGTTCTGGAGATGTGAAAGCATCATTCCCTTTGACCAGGGATTCAAATTTACTGTCTTAGAAAGGTCCTGAGCATGGGCAAAGGTTTTCTTTGTAGCTTTCTCCCTACCCCCAATTTAATCTAAAGAAATTCCAGCAAGACCAGAGATTCGAAATATTTTGGTCTAGCTTACTCACAGAGAAAATAAAAGATTTGTTCCCTAATGTTCATAAATGAAAACATCTGTTTCTAATCTGTCATGATTAGGCTACTTACTTGTCTTGGCTGGAGAGAGGTAAGGAAGGGTTGGTAAAGATACAGGAGAGAATAGAGAAGAACCAAGGCTGCAGGTAAGGTCTAAGGCAAAACCTACTTAGTTCTCCTCTGGGAAGGCTTTGTTCTGATGAGATGGCAAGGCTCGGAGTAGCAATAATTGAACCTAAAGACTATAAGTGCGCTCTATTCCTTGACTGTTCTTGGTTTGGAAAATAAAGGAAGCAAAGAAAATGCTGGGTCTTTATTTTTTAAATGGCTATTACTTTTACCCAGGGCGGCACTTAAGCAAAATGAAATGTGAAATAGAGAGTATTTCAGAAAGCAGGAACGAAAGTGGTTTGAGAGAAAGAACAGCACAAACCCATTTCATTTCTGAAACTCAGAAAGAAATGAAATCAAATTAATTTGTGGGCTGAGTTTTCCTCTCCTAATGCAGCTCCTAGTCAGGCACAGTGAGTGGGAGTGGAGTTGGGGGGGGGGGCGGAGGGAGTGGGAGGGAGTGTTGGGTTGGTTCCCTGGTGAAAAATATCTAGAAATTGGCATATTCCATGCCAAAGATCTGGGTGGTGTGATGAAGAATGCTCAACAAAGAGAGAGAATCCTTTGGGGAGTTGTTTTTCTTGTCTTAGAAGCTTTTCTCAAGAAGAGTAGAAAGCAAAGACCACACAGAGATAGATGGTAGAAGCTCTGAAATGGTGCTTGCCTTTCATTTGAAGGGGGAAATGTGACTTATTAATAATACAGCAAATGGCGTGGAGACAAGTCTTTCATTTTCATGTGTGCACCACTTGGGGTTTCATAGCACATAAACATTTATGGGCAGATGTAAAAGATCAGTGCCAAAGAGCTGAAGCATCGCTAAGTGCCACCACAGGGACACCTGGATGGGAAGGACTCAGTGGATTCAAGAAATCACTGCTAGCAACACACAGTTCGAGAAGAGAGGCAAAGAAAAGAAGAGTCTAAGAGAAAAGGATTGGACACCTGGGAAGTGGAAAGGAGGTTCTTGAAGTCCTCCCCAGAGTTATGACCATGACCATACTTCTGCCCCTTCCTCCTCACTTGAATACAATAGCATCTTGGAGCTATAGTACAGAAGAAAGGACACTTGCCTGGCATATAGCCAATCCAGCTAGGTTCAATCCCTTGCACCCTTTCTGTCTAGTCCTCTAAATTTGCCAGAAATGATTCCCTGAGCACAATTGGGTGTGGCTCAAAAATAGATGTATAAATAAATGTTATGACATCTTTAATCAATAGTTAGTTGGACTACCTATCTGTAATATCCACTGCAAACCACACCACCTACCAGGCTAACGCCTCCTGACCCAGCACCATCTTTTTCTTTTATTGCCCGACCACTTACTCTCTACAATGTCATTGGTTTGCATATTAGGATTAAACTCTAGAGTCCAGTTCTCCCTGCTTCAGTGATAAGCTCCATGAGGACAAGACTCTTGCTCACTTTTACTCACTTATTTATGTCAAAACCTAAGAATAATGACTATGCTTATGAACTCTCTGGGAACCAAATAAACAGCTATACTGAAAGATGTAAAATCTAACACAAACTTCACCAACTTCCTTCCTTTGCCAATAATGACTGGTTCTTGAAAACTAAACCTCCTGACTCTTTTAAATTATATATATATATTTTTACAAATCTTGAAGGATTGAATTCAACAGATCACACTTTTGTAATAAGAGCAAACCAATCAATACAGCATAATTGATGCTAAAACTTGAAAGAAAGCAAAGCCATCCAGGTCCTAAAGATTTAAGATTTCTCGTGAATCGAACACTGGTTTTGAGCTTCCAAACCGGGCTTTTCACCACAGCAGCCCATTGGCCCAGCAAGCTTGTGATGATGTTGCTTTTACATGTTTAACTTGTAATCACTGCAGTCGGAACAGAGTGCATCCAAGCCATCATTTCTAAATTATTGGCAGTCAACTGCTCTCTTTCACAGAACCAGAGTGCTTTGGCTCTAGAGAGATTCCTGCCTTTCTGAACATGCTTAATGAAAAGTCACTTTTGTATTTTGGTCTCTCCACTCACTTGTTGCCCAGTAACCAGGAAGATGGCTCCTTCCTTCCCATGGACCACTTGTCGGTAAATGTGGTCGAGAATTAAGAGCTCACTCCAGCAGTTCTGAAGCAGTTTCATTTGGTCATCAACCTGTAAAAAGAAAAATAAAAAAGGAATAAAGAACAACAGTTATAAGCTCCTTGGTTTGTTTTTACATCATTACCTGCCTTGTAAGGCAAGTGCACTAACAGTTACCAAAAAATTGAGGCTCAGAATATCCCTCACTGCTTCTGAAAAAATCATTATCATTCAGACAAAAATACTTCTTAGGCCATAGAGAAATACTTAAGGCTAAGTATTTATAATCAATGAGCTGGAGGAAAGCGTTTTCCATTAGGTGGGTCAAGCTCACATTAATAGAGCTATTAGAGTTTGCTTACGGGCACGCCAGACGCCCTACACTGTCCTCATCAGACCCCATTACAATGACCCCAGATGGCCATCACTTGTGTATCTCTAGGTTAATACACTGGCCTGGAGCTGAAATGGTGAGTAGCAAGTAGCCAGCTGTAGGATGGAGGCAGTTTCTAACGGATAACTCATGTGGCAACCCAAAGAGAGACGCTCACTTTCATCATGGCCTTCAGAGGCAACAGTCTGTGCAGGGCAATCCAATAACATGGTCTGGGACTACAATGCCTTTGCTCTAGGATGCAGACAATGTCCCCACAAACTCAACATTTCAAGTTCCTGAACTGGAAAATGGGTGAAGAACAGGTCTTTGCCAAGAGCACTTTACCTAGGGTTAGAAGGAAATGGTGAGTCTGGATAAGTGGCTTACCACATTCTCATGTCCTGCATGTGCTGGGCAAGGTCCAGACAGTTTACATCTCACAGACATAGTGCCATGAGCTATGTCCAGTCACCCCACCCCTGGCAAGTAACAGAATCATCACTTGTGCACCTCTACAAAGACAGGGATCCCTGGTGAGTCTGTGTGCAAACAATTAAGAGTACAAGAGTCAGTGAGTGTGTGACACCCCAGCCTGATAGGCCACCTCTGGACAACACCAAACAGCATGTGCATATCCCCATCATGGCACAATGTCAAATACAATAAGGAAGAAAAAGGGGAGGAAGACTGAAAAATAAGGGAGGTGGGTGTCGAAAACCTGTGCAAAAACCAAGATTGCTGACTACAGAAGACTGACTGAAACTGAGCAGAACTTATCCTGGGATCAATAAGAAAGACCTTAGCCTAGGCTTTGGCCTAAGATCTGTACAACAACCAAGAACTCTAATTCCAGAGGTCTGACTGAGACAACTGCAACTGAGCAGAATTTCTGGAAACATAATGACTCTATCCTAGGCTTTGTCCTAGGATTGGTACAAAAACTAAGACCACCGATTACAGAAGACTGATTAAAACAACAGTGTTGGAACAGAAGTTATAAAACCGTAAAGAAAGACTCTATCCTAGGCTCCATCCTATGACCTGTGCAAATATCAAGATCTCTAGTTACAGAGACCTGATTTTATGATCCACAACTGAGCAGAAAGTTTCCAGACTGGGAACAGGGTTGGAGGGAGGACAACACTAGTGGTGGGAATGCCCCAGGTTCAGTGTTGCTATGTACCTAAAATATTACTGTGAAAGATTTGTAATCCACTTTGATCACAACAAAAATGATTAAAATAAAAATAAGGGAGGTAAAAAGTGCTGAGTCATGACAGGCCTGCTCATTGTCACACTTCCCTCTGGTCTGCTAGTCAAACCCTTCAACCTTCCACAGCAGACATCGTGCATGACCCACAGATTAAGGGTCAAAAAGTAGAGTCTGGGGAAGCTCTTTAATCCTTTTATGACAGACGTCACACACAACCTATAGATTCAGGGTCCAAGAATAGAGAGCACACTGAGATATCTCCATTCCAGTTTCTAGTGATTCCGTTTCTGTTTTTTGCGGTCAACCAGTCCCAATCTTGTAATACTCTTAGGGCATAATTACACATATATGTTGTGTTTATAAAAATAATGCTTGGGGACAGGGTTGGAGAAACAATGGTTCAAGGGTTAAGTCCTTTTCTTGCTTGAGTTCAAATCCTCAGCACTATAGGCAACCAACTCTCTTAAAATACAACTGTTTGACCTGAACGGAGCCTATAGTTAATCCCGTGACAATATACTCCAAGGATGGAGAAACCCTATAACGCTTAGGCCAAGTGAATTACTTTTCGAATGACCCCAATATTTACTGTGCCAGTGCAGGAGGGGAAAAAAAAAAGGCAAAAAGCACAAAACAGTTTTTCTTTATATATTATTTTTTTTTATCTTCATTTTGTATTTTTTTCTTATTTTTATTTACCTATCTAGTTTTTGTCGATTTCTTTGTTTTGGAGTAGGTATTGAAGTTGCTGTACCCATTTATGGTTATATTTTTTTTTCCTTCTTTTCGTTTCTTTCTTTGTGTGCTCTGCCATATTTATTAACTCAAGGTCATGGCTTTTATTGTGGTACCTATCATTATCGCTGGCGTGCTCACTAGATATTTGACACTTCTTTTTGTACTGTTGGGATGTTTCACCTTTTTCTCCTTCGTCTCTCAAACCTACGGTGAGAACCTCTAAAAGGATTTCGCCCATTTTCGGCATATTAGACTTTTACCCCAGTTTACTACTTTTCTCTTCTTCAAATAAAACCACATAACTTGAACTATCTAGTCCTGCCTCCCAGTTAGAGGGGGGAATAAGGGAGGCACCAAGACCAAGACTACTAGGTAGTAAGTTGGGTACAGTGGGGACCACATATACTATCAGCCCTGGGGGCGGGGGAGGGAGGAGAATATGGGAGGTAGGACCAACATGGAGGTGTGGAGAGGACAAATCGGAGATGGGAACCCCTTTGATTTTATGTAAATATATACCTATAATATTACTGTCAATAATATGTAAGCCAATGAAATCAAAATAAAAATTATATTAAAAAATAAAACCTAAATACAATTAAATAAATAAAATTAAAAGAAAAAATACAAGTGTTTGAATGATATGTCAAAATAAAAAATTATTAATAAAGAAAAAAAATCACAGGGAAGAATTCTGGAACACAGAACTAAGAGTAAGCACACTTACTACTGCATGAGACCCCCAAACCAAAAAAACAAACAAACAAACAAACAAAAAAACCAACCCAAAATTACTGACATATAATGTTTAACATTTGATAAGACCTTTTGCATACTGTTTGACATTTGATTCCTAAATATGCCTGTGACATTAACAGAATCTCTATCATGTTCAATTTACAGATGAAAAAGCAGACTCATAGAGGTTAAGTTGTCTGCCTTATGAGGCTAGAGAGATAGTGCTCCCCCCGAAGGTGGTCTGCCTTAGAACAAGTAGTACTAAAATTTTTGTTTAAACAAATAAACCCACTCTATTTTTTGTTTGTTTGTTTGTTTTGGTTTTTGGGTCACACC
>PVKC010016704.1:0-20629 GCA_004027635.1 Crocidura indochinensis
GCCTGCAGGCCTAGTTCTAGCTGCCAGTCAATCCTCTGCATCAGTTCTGTGAGTGTTGTCCTGTGGCCTCAGGCATCCTAATGTCCAGTGCAATTGTTGTTTCCCTTCAGATTCTGTTCTTCAGTTGATTTCTAGCAGCCTGGCATTAGCTTTTCCCACCTTTTAGCTCCCCTGGCATTTGAGGGACAGACACTGAGATAAGAGGTAAGTTTCTTGTCAGAGAAACAAAGTCCCTCCATCTCCTACTCCTGGTTAGAGGGATTTCTTTTTCTAAGGCACCTACCCTGGTTCTTGATATGAAAGCCAAGCCCTTCCTGTCACCCAAATGCAGCTCCTGTTCACTCCTTTCTCTCTTCTCTGAGGTTCCTGTGCCAAATAGTGTTGCAGATAACACACAATGTCCCCATCTGTCCTCAGGCATATGCCAATCCTACAATCTTCTGGTCTTCTCAGGGAATGTGTGGATTTATTTCCTGCCTTTTCCCCATCCCACCATCTTACCAGAGCCCAATTATCTTATATTATGTTCTATCTTATATTATATATCTTATATTTCTGTCACTACCTGATATATATACATATATATTTTGGTTTTAGGACCACACTCTGTCATGCTCAGGGATTACTCCTGGCTATGTGCTCAGAGTCATTCCTGGTGGTGCTCAAGGAACCTTATGGGTTGCTGGAGATTAAACCTGGGTTGTCCACATACAAGGCAAACTATACTATGCTATCACTTCAGCCCCACTATCTGATATATTTTTTGAATATATAATTTCTTTATTTAAGCACCATGGCTACAAATGTTCATAATTGGCTTTCAGGCATAAAATGCACAAGGCCCCTTTATTAGTGCAACTTTCCTGCACCCATTGCCCCCCATTTCCATCTTCTCCTCACTCCCTGTCCTTCTTCATTATATTTCTTTCTATATCATTGTCATGGTAATTGTTGGTGTAGTTCTTTCTCTAACTGTACTCACCACTCTATATGGTCAGCTTCTTTTTTTTTTCTTTCTTTTTTTATTTAAATAATTTTTACTGGGGCTGGAAAGATAGCATGGAGGTAAAGCATTTGCCTTGCATGCAGAAGGACGATGGTTCGACTCCCAGCATCCCATATGGTCCCCTGAGTCTGCCAGGAGCCATTTCTGAGCATAGAGCCAGGAGTAAACCCTGATCACTGCCGCTGAGATCCCCCAAAATAATAATAATGATAATGATAATAATAATTTTATTGTGACCGAAGTGAATTACAAATCTTTCACAGTAACATATATCTATATATCTATGTATATATTATGTGTATATATATTGGTTTTTGGGTCATACCCAGCAGCACTCAGGGGTTATTCCTGGCTCTATGCTGAGAAATTGCTCCTGGCAGGCTCGGGGGACCATATGGGATACCAGGATTCAAACCACCATCCTCCTGCAATGCAAGGCAAATGTCCTACCTCCATTCTATCTCTCCGGCCCCTCACAGTAACATTTTAGATACATAGTGACATTGAATCAGGTCATTCCCACCACCAGTGTTGCCTTCCCTATACCCCTGTTCCTAGTATGCATCCGTTATCCCCCTTCTTTGCCCCCCCCCAAGGCTGATAATAGTTTAACTGATCCCCTCTCTGTCTAGCTTGTTGTAGATTGGGTATCCATTCTGTTGTCATTGGCTTTGAATTTGGTGTTTAAGTCTGGTCATCTTTTATTTCTCCCCAATGTTCATATGACTATTTGGTTTTGGCACCATGTGATAAACTTCTTATCAAGGGCTGGTTCTTCTAGCCCTTATCTCTATTGCCTATGAGTATGATTAGTATACTGTCTTTTATTTTTCTTAAATCCCACATATGGATTACCATATTCGCCGGCGTATAAGAAAACCCCTAATTTTGCAGTTAAAACATAGGTTTAGGCCTATATTCGCTGTATAAGACAGAACATTCCTGTGCTGCAACTATATGAACCACAGTGAGCCAATCACAACAAGCAAAGGTTCAAAGGGTATACTGTAATCGACTTCCTCTCTGACTCTGGCCCATTTAAGCAGCTTTTGACAGTGTAGATTCGGGTCCAGAACATTGTCTAATTTGCATGCATCAAAAACCTGCTTGGATAGACCGAGTTAGAGAGGCGGTCCAAGCAGCCGTGCAGTGATTGGTGCAGGATCGAGTTGGAAAATTCGTTTTGTGACAATATTCAGATGATTTTTGTTTAGCGGAATATCGAGACTTTTTTGGGGATATATTCGGTGTATAAGATGACTCCCGGGGCCGGGCGGTGGCGCTGGAGGTAAGGTACCGAGCTAGCCTAACACGGACCGTTGTTCGATACCCCCCCCCCCCGTGCCCCATATGGTCCCCCAGGCCAGGGGCGACTTCTGAGCGCATAGCCAGGAGTAACCCCTGAGCGTCACTGGGTGTGGCCCAAAAACCAAAAAAAAAAAGATGACTCCCGATTATCGGTTGACTTTTTTCATTTCAAAAGTTGTCTTATATGTCGGCAAATATGGTATTTCTTATTTCTTTCCCTCTGAGAGAAATCATTTCACTCGACATAATAGTCTCCAAATTCATCCATATATAAGCAAATTTCATGACTTTATTTCTTCTAACAGCTGCATATTTCATTGCATAGATGTACCACCAGTTCTTTAGTCATTCATCTGTTGTTGGGCATCTGGGTTGTTTCCAGATTCTGCCTATTGTTAATAGTGCTATTATGAGCATAGAAGTGCAGAGGGCATTATTGCATTGTGTTTTTGTGATCCTAGAATATATCTTTAGGAGTGGTATTACTGGATCATATGGGAGCTCAACGTTCATTTTTTTGTGGAATATTCATATTATTTTCCATAAAGGCTGAACTAGAGGGCATTCCCACCAGCAATGAATGAGAGTTCCTTTTTTCCAACATCCATGCCAGCAGTTGTTTATCTTGTTCTTTGTGATGTGTGTCAGTCTTTTCACTATCTGATAATTTTAACTGCAAACTTTCCCCCTATTCTAACCTCCATTGTATGACAAACAAATGGAAAATGCAGTTGGGGCTATGGGGAGAGATTGCTTCTTTTTTTTCCAAACTGATGTGCTATTGTTCTGTGGTGAATAAAAGGGTTTCTCTGCCTCTTCCCTGTTAGCAGTAAGAAGCCTGTTGACCCAGCCTCTTGAATGTCTGCCACAGGGAAATGGGGCTCGTCCATTGTCATTTTTTTCCATTTTTTGCATTTGGTTTCCTGCCAATAAATTACTTAGCATGAATTCTTCTTTGAAGTAACCTAAAAATAAATCTTGCAAAGGATCAACCCGTATCCATCATGCATGCTTTGGGGGCTTGTCATTAGCAACTGTCTATGAATTGTTTTGTGTGGGTCATTGTTCTGGCCCATAGAGCAGTGACTATAGATGGAAAATCACTATATTATAACCAATAAATTATAATAAATAAATTATAATAAAAGACAGTATGATAATCATAACATTAGATAATATTTGGTTATAAATATTACTAAATAATATTTATATATTTTATATATAAATTTTTATATATTTTTGTTTTTGTTTTGGGGCCTACACCCGATTTTATTCAGGGTTATTCCTGACTCTGAACTCAGGTCAGAAATCACTTCTAAGGGGCCGGAGTGGTGGCGCAAGCAGTAGGTCATCTGCCTTGCCTGCTATAGTCTAGGATGGACCACTGTTCGATCCCCCCCGGCATCCCATATAGTTTCTCACACCAGGAGCAATTTCTGAGTACATAGCCAGGAGTAACCCCTGAGCATCACTCAGTGTGGCCCAAAAACAAAAACAAAAATCACTTCAGCAGGCTCGGGAACCATATGGGATGCCCATGATTTAACCCAGGTCGGCTATGTACAAGGTAAATGCCCTCTCCACTGTGCTATCACTCAGGCCCAATGGGCCCACAGTTAAAGTTTGAAAATACCTTGGCAAATGCGCAGAATTTTGTGCATCTCCCCCAAGCCCCACTCCAGCTGTCTCTACTCTCTTGGTGTCGTATCCTTCTGATGGGTATGAATGCGTTCTCAATGCACACAGGCTTGGGTGGATGTGCACACCTGAAAGATCACACATTTCATAATGACTTTTGGATCCTGCACTACATATGGGTGGTTCCGGGGGTATAACTCAAGGTCTCACAGCTGCAAGGCAGACACTCAATCTGTTGGAGTATTTCCTAATCCTTGAACTCTTAATATGATAATAGTGAGATCTCTCAGTCACTTACACATTCCTCACAAAATAATAAGTATCTGGGCTCAAAACCAAGGTTCCTGTGACACACATATTAGTAGTCCTGCTACGGTTGGACCTATGTGTCTGAGCAGACAAGTAGCCATTTAGATACTTATAAAAACATCTACATTTTTGGCAGTCCTATATTTAACAAGCCTGTATGTGAAATGAGAGGATATTATGATCACAGTTGAACCAATAGTTAAGTCTTTATGGAAAATAATATGGAAATTTCTAAAAAAAAAAAAAACTGGACATTGAGCTCCCATATGATCCACCTATACCACTCCTAGGGATATACCCTAGGACCACAAAAACACAATATGAAAATGCCTTCTGCACACTATATTCATTGCAGCGCTATTTATACTAGCCAGAATCTCAAAACAACCTAGATGCTCAACAACAGATAAGTGGCTAAAGAAACTGTGGTACATACACAAATTGGAATACTATGCAGTCATCAGAAAAATGAATTCATGAAATTTTCCTATACATGCACGTACATGAAGACTATTATTATTATTTTTAGACTATTATGCTAAGTGAAATAAGTCAGAGGGAGAGAGAAATAACTACACTAAGACCTTCCTTGACAATGATAATGTGAGAGCGAAATAAAAATGTCTGTTTTGAAGACAGGCAGGGGGTAGGGGAGGAGGGAAATGGTTAATATTGGTGGCGGGAAAGTTGCACAGGTGAAGGAGTGTATGTTTTTATGACTGAAACTCAACTTTGAACATGTTTGTAACTATGTGCTCAGATAAGAGAATTATTTTTTAAAAGATTGACAAAATAAGAAGGTAATTAAACTGTCCAAATTTATGCGGAATTACAGTCAGGGAATTTTTTTTAATTTTTAAATTATTTTTATTATTATTATTATTATTATTATTATTGTTATTTTGGTTTGAGGGTCAAACCTGGGTGCTCAGGGGTTTCTCCTGGATCTATGCTCTGGAATCACTTAAGGCAGGCTCTAAGGATCATATGGGATGATGAAGATTAAACAAACCCAAGTCGGCCGCATACAAAGAAAACACACTGTACTATAACTCCAGATCCAAGGCCAAATAATTTCTAATAACTTTGGACACTTCTCACAGCAGGAATGTCATTTCCTTCTGTTCAGGACAGATTGTGCATCTTCTCTGCACAAGGTTTGCGAAATGGGAAGAGAATAGAAGACTTTGGGTAAAAGGAGGACTAATACTACTGCATGGAGTTCTTCGATTTAATTAAATAGACTGAAAATTCCTAAGAGACATTGAATTAGCATCTATAATTCAATTCATGACTCTGGGTTGAAATTCTGAAGTTGGTGGCTTTTAGTGGAAAATCTCTTGGAGAAGAAAGGCAAATACTGGTTAATGATGCAGCTCATGCATCCTCCCCAATGCCCTGGCTTTGGGTGTGAACATAGAGACTTAAGCTTCTTGTTGCCTTTTTATTAATTTGTGTGCTTGATATGGTTAAGGCCTATTTGGTTGGCTTAGTAGCAGAAAAAGTCTAAATTGCACTTGCCTTTTCCCTGGTTCTATGAGGAAAAGAATGATTCAATTATAGCAAGAAATCTTGCTACACATATTAAAATATTTTTTAACCCAACAACAACTCTACTTCATCAATTGATCTAAGCCAGAGATTGGGAAATGGTAATGGTACTCTCGTTTACCCAAGATTCATTAAGAGTTTCTCATTAAAAAGATCCAGTCTTAATGCAGATAAATAATAAAGTTGACTGCACAGCAAAGCAGAACAGGCCTTTGACAATTCAGGTAAGAAAATTTTAATATGTGGAAATGAACTATATGAAGTAAAACAATTTTAGGCTAATTTTCTCAGGGAAATGAAAACATCAGATGTCTTATGATAATAATTGTTCTGAGTTAAATGGAGTAAAATTCAATTTCATTGTGGGAGAAACTATGCCATAATTCAGTCTAACTTCGAGCTTGAAAATGGTGTTTAACCACCTGGAAGATGAGTTGAGGACAGATTCTTCAAACTTGAAATAACTTCGTGGCACCCAAGGGTGAGGTTGGCCTATACTGCCATCTTTTCATCTGGGTTTGCCCAGGGGGTTTCTGTAGGGGTGGAGAGGAAATTTTATGAGCTCCTCTTGGTTATTCTGGCCTAGCAATAACATTAAACTCACAGCAGAAATGAAGAGAATGCATTAAATTGTGTACAGAGGGAATTCTACATTGTTTGAGATTCTGAAGCCCGTGGGGTGTGGTGTGGAGAATGAACAGAAAAGGGCTTCTAGGAAAGAAAGAAATCAAAGGGTAAAAAGTGAGTGTCCAAGAATTAGAGGGTTGCCCTGTCATAGTCTCAGAATTCTCCAATCAAAAGATTTCTTTTTTGGAGAGGCCACACCCAGTGACACTCAATGGTTACTCCTGGCTATGTGCTCAGAAGTCGCTCCTGGCTTGGGGGACCATATGGGAACTGGGGATCGAACCACGGTTTGTCCTAGGTTAGCGCAGGCAAGGCAGGCACCTTACCTCCAGCGCCACAGCCCGGCCCCATCCTTTCTTTTTAAGATTTCTTTTTTTGTTTGTTTGTTTGGTTTTTTTTTGGGGGGGGTCACACCCGGCAGTGCTCAGAGGTTAACTCCTGGCTCCATGCTCAGAAATTGCTCCTGGCAGGCACGGGGGACCATATGGGGTACCGGGATTCGAACCGATGACCTTTTGCATGAACGGTAAACGCCTTACCTCCATGCTATCTCCCGGGCCCCAAGATTTCTTTTTTTAATCAAAGTCCTCATTCTGATTCCTACCTTCCATTTCTATTCTTGGTAGTTCAGGGTATGGTCATTGTTTCTCTTGAATCTCAAGACCCCCAGTGAGTGGATATGGGATTAAAATCTAAAATCTGAAGATGGATCTGGGATCTCTACATGCCCAAGGATCCTCTATCTCCTAGGGAGGCCTTATTCAACCATCTCTGACAAGTTTATTCTTGCCACGCCTCAAAGGAAGTTTTGTGCATGGGGAATCAGTCCCAGGCTGATCTCTGGTGGGTCGTGCAGATCCTAGTGTTCTGGCTGCAAAATGACTTGGCTGCAAGTAGGGTAGCAGACCTGAGGGCCCCAGAATCCCATGGGAGTCATGGGTATTAATGGAGGTTGCGCTTCTCCTATCAACTGTGTTCTAAGGCTCAACGATTAGGGGAATTTCCCCCAAATTCCCTGTGGTGATCATGTCTCCCTCTTCTTGGGGTAAGAGGCAAGGAGTAAATATGCTTTCATCTTGAATTTCTCTTGTCAGGACCCCAAGAGATGAGCTGCTGAACAGCTACCTCTGACTATTCAAGTTCTCACCAAGCTTCCCCATTCACCCAGTCCTCAGCAATGAGGCCACGAAGATTCATCCATAGTGACAACAGAAAGGAAAGGGACAGTTTATTGTAGTGGGTCTGTTATCAGATCTACATAGAGAAGGTGGAAAGCCACCTTTCCGGAAACTTCCCCACATAGCTTACTATCAGTCTCTCCTCTCCATAGTGTAGAGAGGAACCTTTCATTGAACTCAGGAGAATCGAACTGTTACTCAGAGAGGCACCATGGGAAGTTCTGGATGTTCTTGAGTATTTATTGTTTTTACTAGAGTTTCTATTTTTTATTTAACCTGCTTCCACATGTATTGGAATGAAATAGATTGTCTTTCTTATCTTTGAAAAATGAATGTTCTGAGCATTGGTTCCAGTTATGGATTGAATGGCTGGCTGTGTAGACCTCTGGGGACCAACCCCCCTGCTTTCACCCACCTGTGGGGTGCATTGAGAACAAGTACCAATTTCCCTGCTACTTCATATCATTCTCGTATCGACTACACAAGAGTCAGAATATTTGTGAGATGACGTGTTTTATCCTTATAAATCATAGCACAATTAACCTTCTTTCTTTAAGCTGGCATTTGGAAAGAATCAATGTGGGTGGGGATTTTGTCTCTTGGGGCCTGATTTTGGAACAAATGACAAGATCATCAATTTGTCTTTCTGCTGTGGGCATAGTAAATGCATAGTATGTGGCAAAATAGCATATCTGGGAGGGAACTAGGCCCACATTTACTCAGATTGAGATATGCCACCAAGGGACATTCTTCTTGGCTCAAGTGAAGGAAGAGAGGTGGACGTTGGAATTTACCTGGTTCCTTAGAATCTATTTGTTTTGGTGGGGATGCTGAACTTCCAGCCTCCAGCAACATGACAGATCTATTCCCTTTCTGGGAGCTGGGAGTTTCAGCAGCATGGGGCTCAGCAGGCCCCTGTCATATGGGAGGGGGCCTGCTTAACCAGGCCTAGGGGGGGTGCAGGACGGGGGCGACCCCAGCACCCTGCTGCCGCCTTGCTCCAGATCTCCTTGGCTTCCCTGGGCCACAGGCCTGGGCAGGCCACCGAGGTGGGACCCCTGGTGGGGCTCGAAGGTACCCTGGGCTTTTCCCCCATTCCCCATCGGGCTCCTTCGGGCACCCCTATACAGCCTTGTTCTAGATTAGCTACTCAATTTTACTTAGGCAGTCTCTGGCAAGAACTTAAGAGTTTACATGTTCAAAACAGTACATATTAATAATTTATCTCATTTTGAATGTATGTATTGTGTATGTAGAAAGTCCATCTGGTATTCTGCACTTTCGCACATCCCTTTAATGCTTATTTTCACTTTTTAAGTCTATATTCCCAATCTTCAGTACTCTCCATTTACCCTTTTCAACTTTCTGTACTGTACAATCTTCATTACAACCAATGTGGTGCACTGGATTCAACAATCCCCAACTATTTCAAAAGACATAAGATGTACACATATGGCTTTGAATATTTTACATCTTTTTTCATTGACAGCTAACTCTTACTAAATATTCCCTTAAATAATGAATATTTTCCCCACTTCTTATCTATTCTTCTCTTTGTGAACTTTTCAACAAGAATTATTCGGTGAATGAATCCCTCAGTTTAATTCTTATGTTTAACCATGTCACGGGGAGTTTTATACATGTTTTTGTATCCCCCATATGGGCTTATAAAGCCATGTGGCATTGTTCCTTGTTTGCATTGGCATATCAAAATGGAAAATACCTACACACAAATAAATTCTTATCTAATAGAGATTGGAACACCCAAATCTTGTAGTGCAATGGAACCTTACACACTGAACATTGGCATAATGACCTGGCACAGGCCTCATAAAATGGGCATTCTCCATTCACCCCTGAACCTGGGAAGCTATCTAGGAAACATCCAAGGTTCCTTACAACAACACCTGGAAGCGATTTTCTATCAGTAAAGACCCTACCGCTGCTTTGACATTGATCTACTCACAAGAGACTTTCCTTAATGCTTATAAGACTTAAGAACATCAACGTCCTGCATACTGGACAGCACTTTCTGCAATGCCCTTTAATTGTAAGGTGAGGTGAAAGGATGCTCTGCACCATCCTAACTGCAATATAGGATATGCAGATTCCAGAATCTTTAACACAGAAACATGGTACCAGAAACAGAGACAGCGTGGAAAATAAAAGTGAGTTGGCACTACAGACAATGATTTGGATTGAGTAACCTAGTTTGCCTGGAGCCTAGAGCTGGTCTTATGCCATAAAACTTCAGGGGTTTGGTCCCCTTGTATTTAGGCCGAGGATTTTCCTTTTCATGCCCCCCATATTTTGGTGGGCTGATGCAAACAAGTATTGCCACTCTAACGCCGTTTTTACTGTGTTCCTTTAAAAGAAACACCCGCTTTTGAGGCTAACTTAAACTAATATGCACATACATGGAAATGTAAAGAAGTACTATGTCTTCAATATTTAAAAAGATACATAAAGTTTTATGGCTTTAGAACACTTTATATGCTGCTAGGAAATATGTATCACAATCAGGGGACTTGAGGGACAAAGTAATTATACATGGGTTCTCTTTTATTTTTCTTAATATTCTTTGGCTGAAAATTCAATGTTAAGACATCAGCAAGGGGACTTATGTGAATTCTGTTTATGGGTGATTGTCCTTCCACTGTAACTTTATCTTGTCCTCTTTCTTTGCATCTTTGTTCTCAAAATTAAAAAAAAAGAATCTATTTATTTTTTACTTATTTTTTGTTTGTTTTATTTTGGGGCCACACCCAGTGACACTCAGGGGTTACTTCTGGCTATGTGCTCAGAAATTGCTCCTGATTTGGGGGACCATATGGGACACCAAGGGATCGAACTGCAGTCTGTCCTAGGTTAGTATGGGCAAGGCAGGCACCTTACAGCTTGTGTCATCGCTCCGGTCCCTCTATTTGTTTTTTAAACCAGTCCCCAAATCTCCTATTCTTGAATGTTCTTGTGCTTCTGCTGAGACAAGAGCTTGGCCTACAGTTAGGAGCTAGAGATATAGTTGACTTGCACACAGTCAACCCGGGTTTAATCCCTGGCACCCTCATATGGTCCCCTGAGCTTGCTTTGAGTGATTCCACAATACTGCTGGTGTGCCCCCCCCCAAACCAAAGAAAATACTACAAAATAAAAGACAAATGTCTTTTGAGCAATGCTGGAAACCAGAATCTCCCTCCACACTCATCTTTATAGACATTTGTGACTCACTATTGTGTGTGTCTCTTACTGGCTTGCATCTTGGCGCTATCTCATAGATAGAGTCAGGTTTATGTTCAACAAATTTCCCCCTTACTTCAAGAAAGCTTCACACCATTGTCCTTTCTATGCCATAGGAACCTATAAACCCTCAAGTGCAGTTTTCTCTAATCAAAAGATTAGTTTTTGATAAGACTCCTCATTCTGATTCCTACCCTCCATTTCCAACCTTCTTGGTAGTTCAGGGTGTGGTCAATGTTTTTGCTTTGCTCTTTGTACCTTGCTACAAACTCTTCATGCAAGTCTTGGAAGATCTTGGAGGTTTTCTCTTCTTTGACTTTGGTTTTTTTTTTTTTATCTACCACCATGTAGGCAAGCATGCACCTTAGTACACTGTTGGATGACACCCAACTATTAGTCCAAGACAAAGGTGTTCCCCTAACTTCCTTCTTTAAGTCAACCTCTTTCTTTGCTATAGAAAAGCCCACTATATTAGGTACATCTCTTTCTCTCTCTCTCTCTCTCTCTCTCTCTCTCTCTCTCTCTCTCTCTCTCTCATTCCCTTCCCCCTACTAGTATTAGGAATTGGTCTTAATAAAGAAAGAGCTTTTGACTGGCTTTTTTTGGGGGGGTTTTGGGCTACACCCAGTGACGCTCAGGGGTTACTCCTGGCTATGCGCTCAGAAGTCGCTTCTGGCAGGCACGGGGGACCATATGGGAACCGGGGGATCGAACCGTGGTCCGTCCTAGGCAAGGCAGTGGGCACCTTACCTCCTGCGCCACCTCCCGGCTCCCTTGACTGGCTTTTGACTCAGGCAAAAGGCCACGGACTCCATAATCATTCTTTCCTGACTGGCTTGGTTTATTATTTCTTTGCCACTACCTTGCTTCTTCAGACCTATCTGTGTGGAGTTTAGAAACACAGTGCCTGGGGTGATCCCACAACCAGTAGATTTTTATTTTATGCCAATTTTAACTTTTCTCTCCTCTGCAAGCTGATTCTAAAAGAAACAATTGCAGAAGAAAAGTCTTTCACACCCCCAAAACAAAAACTTCCTCAACTTATATTTCCCTGTTCATCCAGTCATAAAATATATAGATAGAGGAAAGGCCTCTCAGCCTATTTGTGAGAGCTGCCAGAAGGTTGTGATTGAGGTCCAGAGGGAGAAAACTGCACGCAGGAGTGTGGGTCTTTTTTACCTGCTGATCTTTCTTGCCCAAATGATGGCTTAGCGTAACACTGAGAACTGTGTTATAACACTGTTATGTAGTGTTATAACACTATAATACTCTGTGTTGTAACAGAGTATAACACTGAGGATTATGGTTATACCCAGAATGCCCATTTCTCTTCTCAAGAGAAAGCTTTTGAGTCTCAGAACTCATTATATCCAATCTTTGCTACAGTTAAAAAAAAATAATCCTTTTTGTTAGGTTTAAAAAAACACTTCATATATTCTTTGTTGAGAACCTTTCTTAGAAAATTTTCCATTTAGTGCTGTGATCTTCTGCTTCTTGTTCCTTTAGTCTGCTAGTGTGGTATGAATGGAGCACAGCCAATATTAATAAAATCCAATTTATTTTATATTCCTCTAAGAAATAGCAAATGGGATTTTTTCAAAGGACGTCATTTACAATTGGATCCAAAATATTTAAAATGCATGGAAATATATCTCAAAAAATTGGTAGCATATCATTCTTATAGAGAAATATTAAAATTTCATGGGCATTAAAAACCTAAATAAGTGAACAGATAAAATACTTTCATGAGTATATTTCCTCAGTATTGAGTAGATATCAATTAGACACACAATTGTAGTGACAAAATAGATTGGGTATAGATGGAAACATAATTAGTTCTAGAATGATACAATAGCAGGTTAAGTAACTGAAATGCAATATTGGGTAAGGATATAACCCTAAAGTCTGGGCAAATGAATTTGCCTGATTGAGGCATAGCTGAATTTCTGAGCATTGCTTGATATCCAGGAGTAATTTCCAGGAGCAATCCAAGCATAGAGCTGGGAGTAGTGCCTAAGCACTGTTCGTGGTGTGCCCCCTCCCACGTCAAGTCAGTAGAGAAATCCAGATCAAAGGTAGTGTTGAGGAAATCTAAAAAATCTTGTTGTTTTGATTAAGTAGATATCTGACTAATTCTTCAACGAGGTTATATATGGCTAAGAATAGCCAAAGTTCTGTTGAAGAAAAAGTTGAGTGCCTCAGCTGGCTTATTTATTGAGACTTATTCTTGAGTTTTGGTATGAGGATATACTTTTGGTATGACTATCTCTGCTCAACTGCAGAAATTATTCCTTTTGGGGGGGGGGTCACACCCGGCAGTGCTCAGGGGTTACTCTTGGCTCCATACTCAGAAATTGCTCCTGGCAGGCACGGGGGACCATATGGGGCACCTGGATTCGAACCGATGACCCTTTGCATGAAAGGCAAACGCCTTACCTCCATGCTATCTCCCGGGCCCCTCAACTGCAGAAATATTCTAAAGGAACAGATACAGGTCTGTCCATGGATTGTTAAAAACACAGCCAAGGGCCCAGGAGACCCAAAAACCAAAAACAAAAACAAACAAACAAACAAACAAACAAAAAAACACAGCCAAGGTGGGCTTCTACACAATGGAAAGAGGGTGAGCTTGTAATATATTTTATTCAATAGTACATAGTATACAATATGCATCGCATATATTGTTATTAGTATATTTTTGTTATAGAATATATCACTTGAATAATAAAAATAAAGTTGATTTTATAAACTCATATTCCATGCAGTTCTGATCTACAAATGGTATGGCATTACTGAATTCAGGGAACAATTTTTAGTGCTTAGTTTCTTTATTCTGTGAATATTTATGTATACTTGATAAATACTATATAACTAGGTAAATAACTATATAATTATATATCACTATATATAAAACTATATAACTATATAATTTACTATATAAATTGGTAAATAAATACTATATAACTTTGTTTCTACCTTGATAAACGCATGTCTCAAACTCTTCTACCCCAAGGTTCTATCACCATCTACCACTCTCCAATCAATACTTCCCTCCTCCCCATCAAAAACATGATATTTTTTGGTTTCACATATTTCTTTGTTTTATCTCTTTCATACCACATAGAATTGAACTCCAATAGTATATATCCTTTCCCTTTTTGGCTTATTTTGCTTAACACCCTATTGTGTGGCACCCTAATTATTAGCACAACGATCTCAAATAACTATGTTGCTGCATACAGTAAGATGCCTTCACCTTTTTAGAGCTAAATGATGTCCATTGTTCCTCAAAGCCTCATTCTTTTGGTGATAGGAGAGACTTCCCAGCAATTTTTCATAGCTCTCTTCAGCAGTATTTGGCAATCTATGCCAGGCCATTGTGATGGGAGTAATTCAGGGAAAAAGACATACTTAATTTTTGTACTTCACTTCACCTGAAGTTCAATTGTTTTTTTAAACTTTATTTATTAATTAATTGATTGATTAATTAATTTCTGGGTCACACCTAGCAGTATTCGGGGGTTACTCCTGACTCTGCACTAAGAAATCGCTTCTGGCAGGCTCAGGGGACCATACCGGGTGCCTGGAATTAAACCTGGGTTGGCCGCTGTGCTACCTTTCTGGCCCCGAGTTCAATTTTATTTGTATCATTTGAAGTATGGAATGTTTTAGCAGAGTTTTAGCTGTTAATAGTTAGAAATTTTGCAATAAGTAAATAAATACCCAATCACCCAAACAAATCAACATGTCAGCAGTGCTCAAGAGCCTTCATTCTAAGGAATTACTTTTCGCACTTCCCACCTACCTTCTTGTATACATTTTCTTCCTTGCCAATAATTTTGTATTTGACTTTCAAAATTGTTGATGCACCAGATGCTGGCTCCCCAAGGAGGGGAGAATGGGGATGCATTTGGAAAGTTGGTAGTACTTTATTTTATTCATGGAAGGGGACTCCCCAAAGGTCCTCATGAAGTGTGGGAGGTGTAGGTGGGACCCTAGTAATTCTGAGCCAAATCAGCTGGTGATTCAGTGTAAGGTAGAAAGGATGCTGTACTGCTTGGGGCTCTGCGGGCTGAGGATTATTAAGGTGCTGGGGATTATTGGCAGTGCTGGGGACCTCTAAGACTGCACTCCAAAATGCTTCAGAGCCCATGTCATGTCAAAGATCACTTGAATACTGAATACTCTCCTGAATTGCTCTACTATTTACTGGCCCCAAGAGGGATCTCATTTTATATGTATTAGATGTCCAATTACAGGCATTTTATGAGACTTTACAAGGAGACTCTCTGGATTCTAGGTTTGTCCTCTTTCATGCTATTAAACAAGAGTGTTTGCTATTATGGGGAACTTTCTGATGTGGGCGAATAACATGGCAATCTTTTTTCTTAATGTGAGCAGATAAACAGAATGTTTGGCAGCAAACAATTAGGACTCCTTGAAAAGCAATTAATCTGCCTCTTCTTTCCTCCTGTGCTCTTGAAAAAGCCTTGGAGCCTTAACTTTCTCTGCAAAAAGGAGCCAGGGATCAGAATTTGGGCTCTAGCTTTGGGGGAAATTACTTCCATTAAGAGGCAAATGATTAGTCAGAGACAGAGTCTAAAAGGCCATTGGGAGGAGGAGAAAGAGGATGAGGAAGAGGAGAAGGAGATGTCGATTAGAGATACTGAGTGCTTTGCCTTTCTAGAGGGAGGAAGGAGGATTATTAGCTGGCTTGCTTATAAGCTCAAGTCTTATTACAGAATTGTAAGGACTTTTAATGCTTTAGGGGTTGGGAAACTTTCCAGTTCCAATTTTTATTGCCTTACAGTTTCCACTGAGACCATTCAAGAAACAGAATTTCTTCACTCCCACAGCAATTAGTAAGTATGCATAGAAGACCAATGGTACTTTGCAAAATTTAGTGTTGTTCTAGGACATCTACTCGCACTGTCTTAGGAATGGCGATTGCCCATCTCCCATCACCCTTTGCCAATGCCCTGCCATATTGGACAGGCACAAGGCCCACTCATTAGCTCTCAAGGCTTCTTGAGTTCCAGGCACTGAACCTCACTTCACTGAATACTTTTCACTAATAAGGCAACAGAGCAAAGAACTGATCTCCAGAACGGAGCCGACCAGGGTGAGAGTGAAGTTGAGATTGGTAGACAGCGGGAACACAGAATATCAGATCCGTGATATTTTAAATCCTGGTATCTGAAGTTTTTTTTTAAACATTCTAATAAAAATAGTTTAATTGATTACAGTTAACCATTTATTCTCTTATGAACATTTGGTATATTTAAATGCAAATATCCTAAGGAAAATGGATTGAGTCCCTCCCTATATTAGGTTGTTATAAAATTTATTAAGGAAGCTGGTTGAGTGGGGTTTTTTTTGTCTGTTTTGTTTTGTTTTGGGGCTACACCAGATAGTGCTCAGGAGTTACTCCTGGCTCTGTGCTCAGAAATCACTTCTGGCAGGCTGGGGGACCATATGGAATGCTAGGGATCAAACCGGAGTCCGTCCTGGGTTAGTCACATGCAAGGCAAAAGCCCTACCGCTGAGCTATCACTCCAGCCCCTGGTTAGGTGGTTTTAAGTAGAATGATGAGTTCAGAATTTTTTTTAAATCCCAGGACTCTACAGCAAGATTTTTTCTCTTCTAATTTGCTCCCTTCAGTAAGTGCCCCAGTGGGACAATGGAAGAAACCAGTCTTTGCAGTATGCTTAATAATTATTTTGTGTTTGTTTTGGGATCACACCCTGCAGCTCTCAGGGGTTACTCCTGGCTCTGAGCTCAGAAATCTCTCCTGGCAACCTCAGGGAACCTGAGTCATATGGGATGCCATGGATTGAACCCGAGTCTGTCTCAGGTTGGCCACATGAAAGTCAAATGCCCTACCGCTGTGCTATCTCTCTGACTCCAATAACAATTCTTTATTTTTTTTTTTAATTTTTTTTTTTGGCTCCTGGGTCTACACTCAGAAATCTCCTCTGGCAGGCTCGGGGAACCATATGGGATGCCAGGATTTGAACCACTGTCCTTCTGCATGAAAGGCAAATGCCTTACCTCCATGCTATCTCTCCGGCCCCAGCTTAACAATTCTTGAGCCTGTCTGTCTTCCCACCAAAATGAGCTCAGTCTTTTGAGCTGCCACTGGACCAAATATTGCTTGTGTCCTTTCTCTAACAGATTTTAATGCTATTTGCTTTTAAGTATGTCCACAGGACTTAACAGATACTAGATTGTTCTATTATTGAACACAATGCTCTTTTTAAGCCTTTTCATAGAGGGATGTGCCGACATCATTCATCAAAGTCCTCAAGTGATGCTGCTGAAAACCGAGTCTGTGATTCAGTAAATGGCGACAGTGACCTCGCTGATGAAGTCCTTCCCCCAGAGCTGACTGGGAACAAAGTCCCAACGTCCCTCTAGGTCCTTTCATCTGGGAAGCAAATATTATACCATGCCAGGGGAAAGGGATGACACCCACTTTTGATTCTTCTAAGTTAGCAAGAGGTAAAAGAAAGGCTTGAAAGACATTTGTGAAGGGTATCTACCAACCCTCTCCTTGAAGAGCCCTGGGAAGATGGAATTCATCATCGACGTGGCTTGCCACTTTCCATAACTTCAAGCAAGAGGTGACCAGGGAGAACACAGGGGACAGAGAGATTAGGTTTTCTTGGGACCCTGAGGGAGACACCCTCACCAATGCCAGATTTTAATACATATAAATGACTTCTCCAAGAGGACAAATTTTACTAACATGTTTAGGTCACAGACATCTTTTTTTTTTTTTTTTTTTGAGCGGGGTGGACACACGTATTGTTCTTTCTATTCTGCCTTTAAAACATTCCATCGAACTTTCCAAAGGAAACGCTAAATAGTCTCTTACTTCAAAGTCTTCAGTGTTTCCTCAGGAAGGTTAAACACCCCAGTCCTGCAGGGAAGGTTCTAGAAGTACCCAAATGAGCAAGAGTACCGTGCATATAACTGAGGGGGAGATTTTCGTTGGCTTTAAGAAGTTAGTTTGTGGGGGCAGTGCAGTAGCAGAGCAAGAAGGACTATTGCCTTGCATGTGGCCAACCTGAGTTCGCTCCCTGGCATATCAAATGGTGCTCTGAACCTGCCAGGAGTGATTTCTGAGAGCAGAGCCAGGAATAACTCAAATACCACTGGGTGTGGCCCCAAAACCAAAGGAAAAAAAAGTAAGTTTTGGGAAATGGCACTGCTTTTATTTTTATTTTTTTGGAAAAAGAAGTGATAAATAAGTTGGAGGACTTTTGATTCAGTTAAACAGTTGTGTGATTTCTGGAGAGTTCTGTAGTGGGTTGTTCTGGTTATATCTGTGTTGTGCAAGCCAGAAGCAGTATCTTTATGTAAAGGGGGAGGGGAGAGAGATCAAGAGACAAGGCTAGTGTTGAGAGGCATGAAGAGATGAAGGCTATTGTAGTTGGCAGAGTCACAGACATTGCTGGATCCCAGGTTTGGGGTTCTGGGTAAAGTTCTTCAGGTTCCCAGCTATCCCTTTGAGTCTTTCATGAAGGGGCATGGACCACCAGGGACATTGTCAAATCAGATTCTTGGGGCATTTTAGGAGGGGCACACCCAGCGATGCACAGGGGTTACTCCTGGCTCCACACTCAGGAGTTACTCCTGGTAGGCTAGGGATACCCTTTGGGATACCGGGGATAGAACCTGGGTCAGCTCTGTGCAAAGCAAATGCCGTCTCTGCTGTATTATCACTCGGTCCTCCTTGGGGCACTTTTTCTAATAAGTTGAGAAGAAGGAATTTTTAGTGCATTTGAAAGGGGGCACAGTCTTGTTCTCAGTAATGCAGAAAGGTAGGATTGAACGCCAGAGAGAACGGCGCAGGCATAACTTTGCTTCCTAAAATCAGACAATAATTATCCTCAATTCAAATCTCATTCCAGTCTATTTGACCTGATTGTTTCCAATCGACGGAGATTGAAGGATCTTTAAATCAACTTGTCTCCCAAGATTTCCTTAGTATCAACTTCGAACCCCAGGCTGTTCACTCTATTCCCACACCAAAGACAGAGAGGCAACAAACATGGCTCCAGGAGACAGTCACCACTTTGACCAAGATTATCAACAAAGCTCGAAAAGAGGCAAAAGTGAGAATGTGACCTTGCAAATGTGAGACCCTCGGTTCGATGCCCACTACTTCCACTTGTCCCCAAATCTCCCTGCAAATGGATCTAATCAGTCCCCAACTTCCTCCACCTTAACACCACTGGGGGGTGACCCTACAGCAGTGCAGATTACCAAGATCAAATACAATAGCAAGAACTTCAAACTCCAGAGGTATTATACCCAAAGACCTAGTTCTTTTTTATTTTTAAGGAGAAAAGTTGGTCTCAGCTAGAAGTGTTCTAGGACCTGTCTGAGCTTGACAGCCATGCCAAGGCCATGCCACCATACTTCACCTGCCATCCCAGATCTAGGGTTCAGTCCACACTTCTGGTCTCTGAGCCTGTTAGGATAAACATGTGCTTACCTGGGACTTCTTTCTGGAGCCCATTGACAGTGACACCATCCTGGAACCTTGCATCAAAGTGTCACCCTCCTCTTAACAAGGGGATCTACTGGGCCCTTAAAATCAACCTTGGTCCTTTTAGTCTGCTCATATTGAGTCCTTGGGCTTTCTGAAATATTGAAATTCTAGTCGACCTGTGTAATAGATGTTATAACAGTAGGGAGGGCATCTGCTATGCATGCAGCTGACTTGGGTTTGATCCCAGCATCTTATAAGATCCCCTGAGCACCAGGAGTGATTCCTGACTGCAGAGTCAATACTCTGCCCTGAGCACTATAGGGTATGTACCTCACAGAAAAAAATAACCCATTCAGGATAACAATGGTTCTGTATTATAAGAACAGAAATGACTTTCTTGCCATGAAAGTAAGACCCCTTTCATGGTTCCTTCCTATAGCAATAAAAAATGTTATGGGGCCTGAAATGTGATTCAGTGGTAGAGCATATGCATCTCATATATGGGACTTCGAGTTCAATCATGGCACCAATAAAAAAAATGTAAGGAGCTGGAGCAGTGGTGCAAGCTGTAAGGTGTCTGCCTTGCAAGCACTAGCCTAGGATGAACCTCGGTTTGATCCCCCAACATCCCATATGGTCCCCCAAGTCATGAGCAATTTCTGAACTCATAGCCAGGAGTAACCCATGAGTGTCAACAGGAGTGGCCCAAAAACAACAGCAACAACAAAAAGTGTTTCCTTTTGTCTACACAATTAGAAATTGTTAAATAACAGTCATATAAGAAAAACATTTCAAAACATTTAACCATTAAAAGATATTTTGATGAAAATTATATCCAATTAAAATAGTAGTGTAACAAATAACTGATTATATCATTGTCTTAAAAATTATAAACTTGAAGGACTGGGACAGTGGTAGGGCACTTGCCATGCACGAAACTGACTCAGGACGGACTGCTGTTCAATCCCCAGTGTCCCATATGGTCCCCCAACCCAGGAATGATTTCTGAGTGCAGAGCAAGGAGTAACCCCTGAGTGTCACCGTCACTGTGTGTGGCTCAAAACAAACAAAATTATAAACTTGGGCCAAAGCTAAATAAAGCACAGTGGGTAGGGTGTTTGCTTTGCACACAACCCACCCATGTTTGATCCCTGGTACCCCCTAAAGATGGTCGCCAGAGCCAGAAGTAACTCTGTACACTGCCAGGTCTGGTCCAAAAATCCCATCTCCCCTCAAATGTATAAACTGTGGGCATTATTAGTAATTCTCATGGTT
>PVKC010016705.1:0-20758 GCA_004027635.1 Crocidura indochinensis
GGGGGGTGGGTGGGGAGGAGGGAGATTTGGGACAATGGTGATGGGAAAGTTGCACTGGTGATGGGTGGTGTTCTTTACATGACTGAATCCCAAACACAATCATGTATGTAATCAAGGTGTTTAAATAAAATATATTAAAAAAAAGAAAATGACACAATGTTAAAATTTTTATGAGAAGTCCAGAGCAAGTACAGTGGTTAGTATGATTGCCATGCATGTGGCACACTGGGTTTGATCCCTAGTAACCTGTATGATTTCCTGTTTTTGCATTTATTGTTTTGGAGTCACTCCTAGCAGTGATCAGATACTAGGGAAAACGGGGTTGTGTGGCCATGTGCAAGGCAAGAGCTTAATTTACTGTTCCATTTCTCAAATCTCAATGTTCAAACTTTTGCAAAACTTAGAACCAATAGTGATCCCTGAGCTCAGAGCCAAGAGTAATCGCTGAGCATCAACAGATATGACCTCCTCCAAAAATGTTGCATGGAAAAGCAAATGGAAATTATAAAAAAACAAAAACACCATAGTGAACATTTTTACTTTGATTCATCCAAATAAATTCATAAGAAGTCAAAGCTGGTAAATGTCTTAAAGATAGTCTCACTCATTTTTGTACACTATGTGAGTATGAGTATGAGAGCCTATAACAAAAAGAAAATGACCTGATTAATGATAAGCCTGAGGATAAAGAAATAAACTGTCTTGATGTCAACCCCAGAATTTTAGTCATAGAATCCATCTATATGATCCATCTAGCTTCCAAGTTAATGCCACATTATCTGCTCTGAGGATTCGGGTTGGTGCTATTGAAGAGACTGTTATAATACTTGGCCCCAGAGCGTAGTAGGGAGAAGGAAAGAAATTGAGTGAAGGAAGAGAATGACAGATGTGAAATAAAAGGAATGAGGATCAAAAAGATACAGTCTATTGGTGCTGTTAAGAAAGAACAGAGCTGGGGAGATAGCATGGAGGTAAGGCATTTTCCTTTCATGCAAAAGGTCATCGGTTCAAATCCCGGTGCCCCATATGGTCCCCCGTGTCTGCCAGGAGCAATTTTTTTTTGTTTGTTTTTGGGCCACACCCAGTGACGCTCAGGGGTTACTCCTGGCTATGCGCTCAGAAGTCGCTCCTGGCAGGCACGGGGGACCATATGGGAACCGGGGGATCGAACCGTGGTCCGTCCTAGGCTAGGCAGCAGACACCTTACCTCCTGCGCCACCTCCCGGCTCCCCAGGAGCAATTTTTGAGCATGAAGCCAGGAGTAACCCCTGAGCACTGTCGGGTGTGACCCAAAAAAACCAAAACAAAACAAAACAAAAAAAAAGGACAGAGCTAAATATCCAAACCATGAAGCCAACAACTATGAAATCATGAGACCCAAACTTTAACAACCAAACTTAAAAAGGGGCCTGTTATGATGACAGGCTGCAGGGTTGTTGGTATTAGAAAGACTCTGGGAATATTTCTGGAAGGAGGTTCACATTGGAGATGGGAGTGGTACTAAAACATTATATATCTAAAATTCAACTATGAATAGACTTGTAAATCACAATGCTTTAAAAAATTTAATAGAGAAGAAAGATATGATTGAATTCCCTAATGATAATACCATAGACAAAGAGGAGAAATGTGTATATCAGTGCATTTTCATTTTAGACACATATTATAGATATATGACTACTAACTCTCTGTTCTTCAGTTCCCTCCACCACCACCACCACCATCTTTCTGCATTATGGAAGAAGTTGAAAGTACAGAATGCATGCAATGTAGAGAGAACTCTGTCGTCTTAGCACACCATTCCCCCAAAGAAATGGATTTTTGAGAGCTGCTTTTTTATGAAATCTCAAAAAGTAGTAGTTTTGTATTGTTTTTGTATTTATTGTTTTGAAGTACTTCTAGCAGGGCTCAGATACTGGTGAAAACGGGGTTTGCCGTGTGCAAGGAAAGAACCTAACTTACTGTACTAATTTTGATTTTCAAAACACCAGTCTTAATACAATTTTACATTAAAGTTATATAGGATACTTATAGCTTCTTGTATGAGATGTCTATCTGCCTATAGAAATTAACACTGAAAATGTTAAAGCATGTGTATTATTAATATAAATATAATATTAAGTAAATTATTTGTGTAAATAAGACATTTTTATAAAATAACTAATTTTAAGTATAGTAAGAGGAGTTAGTGCTTCACATTTCTATAAATGTCTTTAATATTTTATTTCATGTAAGGTGTCAGGAGTCTCATAATTATTCTACATTCAATATGGTGTGATAATTTATTTTGACTAAGATATATAAGCAACAATAATATTCTGATATATATAATACAACAAAATTTATATATATATATATATATTTAAGAAACTACTGCATGACAGGCTTAATATAATATCAGAAGGTATTGTAATCATCTTTTAAATTATAGTATAGCTTATAGCTAAAACAGATGAAAATGTGCTTTTACTTCACTCAAACATTATGCCCTAAAATTACTGCCTCTTTCCTTTACATATTAGTATAGTAAGAATATACTTAAAATATATATACTAAAATTTGTATTTATTAAGATTTCTTGTATTTCAAAGAATAAACTGGTAAATTTTGCTTGTTCAATTGTTTAGTTCACTGATGAATTTTAATGATAATATTATGACTAGATTCTTTATGTTGCAGAAAATAAAAATCTTATCTACAATTTTTATACTACTTTTATATGTTTGTAAAATATAAAAAATTATATATTTTTGTAAGAAACATTAAAATATATAAATGCTTTTTATATTTTATATACTTTTTATACTATTTACCTACAATTTTATATAGTTTTTAGACTTTTATACAAATATTATTAATAATGCAATAATATGTTGCTATTATTTTGATAATACTTAATGTATTTCCAGGGATCTCAGGATGGTTAAGTCCACGGTGTAAGAGCTGGTATTACTGCGGGTCCTTCTTGACTATTGTAAAGCAAAGATGAGTGATGAGTAGATATTGTGTCATCAATGACAGGTTATTTTATTGTTTCTCATGACTTTCTTAAATCCAGAGTTTTTAATTTACATTTACGTGTCACTACCAGAAGTTAATAGCACATGAATCCTAGTAAGCACCACGCCTGGTAGTGTGAGTACCTTATCTGTTGCTGATTGCTTTAGTAGCAAAAATAAGCACCATTTCACACAAACAAGGAAGAGCACTTAGAGACTGTCATATTGACAAAGAATCTGAGATGAAGATAGAAAATTTGTCTCAAGAATTCAGATTTTAAAAAGTTTGAAGACAAAAAATAAAATGTGCTCACTAATTTGGCCAAGGTGGCTAAAATAAGCTATCAACATTCTTTTTTTTTTAAAAAAAAAAAACTATATTTAAGAACCATCATTACAAATGTGATTGTAATTGGGTTTCAGTCATAAAATGAACACCTCCCCTTCATTAGGGCAACATTCTCACCACCAATGCCCCACTTTCTTCCTCCCCCTGCCTATCTTTGAGATAGGCATTCTACTTCTCTTACTCATTAACTCAACATTCTTTACGGGAGCAGCCATTCAGGGACTGGGAGATCATGCAACAGTTGGAATATTTGCCTTGCATGCTACTGACCAATTTTAACCCCCAGCACTGTATAGAGTCCTATGAGCACCACCAGGAATGATTTCCTCAGTAGAGCCAAGAGTGAGCTTTAAACATCAAGGGGTATGGCCCCCAAACCAAAACAAATAACAACAACAAATTAAAAACTCAAAAGGAAGTGTTTGCATAGGTCTATGATTTTGCCTCAAGGGATTTCCTACAACTTCACAACTTCACAAATTCATTTTGTTCTTCAGCAAACATTTGTTCCACACTTAATACAGATAACTTCAGAACTCAAATTTGCTTCATGTCCACTGGTCAGTGCAATGATCAACCAGGTACATTTTACAAGTAGAGTAATGTGAATAGACATCAAAAAGAAGATAATTCCCAGGTTATAATGCAATACTAGGCAACTATTAGGAAGGAGCATGTGTTTTAGGCAGAAGGAGGAGAAACAGAAAAGCCAAAGCTCAAAGTGCAAGAAATTGAGAAAAAGTAGTCAGGAAATTACAAGCTGGTTGTCCTTTCCACTGTGCCATCAGTGAGGCTAGAGGAAACTGAGTAGCAGGGCCTCCTGTCACATTTGGACAGTTGTAGCAACCACAGTGATGTCAAAGAGAAGATGACCCAATTAGCAATGAAATGACCTAGAAGAATAATACTAAACAGCTGTATCAGTCTTTATCTGAGTTTCTTCTGTCCTGTCCATAAGCTTGATTAGCATTTCCTTCAGTATACAGAGGGTGAGAGTAAGTGGGTGGATTTGGGGAGAAGGAACAAAAAGCAGACCATGGACCATACAATAGCTGATCTAATGACTGCCTGCTTTTTGAAACAATCATCCTACATAAATTCTAAGTGTTTCATAAGGTATTTTTTACAGAAACTAAAGATGCTCCTTAAGAAGTCTAGGATTATACTTAAAATTCAACAAAGCATTTCCAAGTGTCCAAGGCCAGTTTGGGAGCAAGTCAGGCTAGCATTCTTGTACTTCAAATAAGATCTTCAGAGGCCAAATATTTGAAATGTGTTGGACTTTATGGTGGAGTTTTAGAAGTAAAGTATTCATTTGTAGAATCAGTTTTCCCACTTGGCAAAGCAAAGTGAAAATTTGAAAACCAGGTAGACTTAAATGAACATTCTCTGTACTGTTACTTATGGGTTACTTATTGTGTAACCAACCAATTTCTCAACCTCTCTGTTTTCTTTTTTGGTGATAACATCTAGATTTTTCTGGGGGTTGAATGTGTTAGAGAATGGCCGGGCTTACAGTAATATCAGTAAATGTCTAGTACCTCATAGGGAATTCACATCATCATGGTTATTTTCACTATTATTATGACTGATATGAATGACGGAGATGCTCTGGGGACAGAAGGATTTTCTGAGTTTGTCTGTTTTGTGTGCTTATATTTAGAAGAAAAAAGAGCAAGTTTGGCTGATTCCTCTCCTCCATGTGTTCTGGCACTATTGTTTTGGCTGTTCCTGGATGAAATCTGTCTTTACCTTGAACTATCCTAAGATTAGAATTCTTTTCTTGTAAACAGGTTTTAATTATTCATCACATATTTTTGCAATGCTGGGCTTCTTTCTCCATCCTCAGGGAGTCCACCTCCTCCCCACCTTAGTAATGGATTGACATTAAGGTGCAGAGGTGCTCTTAGTCAAGGATTTCATCTACAACCTTCATGAATGAGTAAAGGAAAGGTCTTGGTTTCAGCTTCCTCTTCTTGGGCATCCCTATTCATTGAAAGGTCATGTCAGGCCTCTGTGTGGGAGACATCTGGGCTATTCTGCAAGTGATCAGAAAGAGAGATGTCTGAGAAAGATGCACAGGAGGTCATTAGGAAACAGTTTAGTCAGTAAACCAATGAACTAGCCTCAAAAAAACAGGGAATTTAAGTGTGACTCATCCCATAAAGGTAGATTCTTCTGCTAATAAGTTGCAGTGTAGCTCTGAGGCTAGTAGGCCTTTTGAAGCTAAGGAATATCCAGTTATCCCAGAGTAAATTTCAGATTGTTCCCAAAGTCTCATCTGAGTCCCAGATAAAGCTAAGATGCCCCTTTATTGGAAGATTGACATGAGAACATATTTATAGCCTCTTGATTTTGTATTATTATTATTATTATTATTATTATTATTATTATATTGGGTGGCTAAATAAAGTACATCAGTGAAAATTAAAATAAATAAGATTGAAATAATGCTGAAACATAGATTTTAAATAAAAAATTTTATGAAATACCTCCCCAAATGCATTTATCATCAAGGCTTTCAGCTCAAAGTGCTAGCTGTGTTAGAATTTGTTTCCAGGCAAATATTTGGACTAATTTCCATTCAAAGACTGTAGATTTGTTTCTCATCTATTCAGGACATTTTCTTACCAGGTATCACTCAGAGGAGGCTCACATTTCCTATGTCTCTGAGTTCATAGTCTCATCCTTATGGATAACCTCCACTGACCCTCCTTACTAGTTTTCCATGACATAAGATTTTTCTCCCATGCTTTGGAACATATACAAGTTTCCCAATATTATTAGAATGAAGGCTAAAGCCCTGAGTATATCCAAGATTGAGGGCAAACAACCTTTTTCCTGTGAGGTGTTGCTCCCAGTTTCATTTCATTTCATATCCACTAGTTTCCCAAAGTCATCACACAGCCACTGTATCCTTCCATTTTGTTAGAGCAATAACTCTGGCATTCATTGGGACACCTCTCTCTGTTTTCTTTTACTCATAGGCCCATTCAGGAAACTCCCAGTTTCTATGTTTTACTTGCAAATATCTGCTGGAAAAGTTCTGGTTTTCTTTAAAAAATAACTCACTGCTGTGTGTCTGAGGTCTGATAACTATATTATATATAGTTATATTATATATAGTTATATATAATAACTATGTATTATTGTCTTTGTGTCACCCTCCCTTTTCTTTTTAAAAGAATTTCCTGATGTATCTGTCTATCCTGGACAGATACAAATAGGCAATTCTCAATGTGTTCTGGGCTGATTCTGGGTCAACCCCAATTGCATACATCTATACATAGATGAATAGGTCAACTGGGCTGTATATCTGGGCTGTATCTATTCTTTGTAAAGACCACTGAAGGTGTCTACTCCCCTATGAGTAAATTCATGGCCAGGGAATACATTTATTTCTCTAGCTTGACTCCCCAGTTATTGATCTCATGTGGTTTTGCTCTTTTAGTCCAAAATAGAAGCTCTTTAGTCTAACATTTCCTTTCTCTTTATATCAGTTTCCTGCTCCTTTACCACTTTACTGTGAGTTTTAGGACAGCAAGAAGCCATGTTACTCATACCCTGCCATCCCAGAATCTGACATGCTTCTTTCTTTCACATGATTTTAGTAAATAATCAAGAAAGCTTTTAGCAACCTAGGAGAAGGTAGACTTTTAGCACCTAGAGTTGAGAAAGGTATGCTCTGTATGCTTGGCTTACAAGCAACTTGTTTTATTGTTCTTCCTTCATGCCATAGGGCAAAAATAATCCCCTGGACATTCATAAGCCTCATTCTCTCCCCCATAGGTCCCCAATTAGTTTTACTCTCAATTTTTTAGTCTTTTTTTTATCTTTTGTCATTCTCATCTGCTTAAAAAAAGTTATTTTCCATAAATTAAGCTTTCATGGTTCCATTTGCTTCTTTCCCATTGCGGAACTCTGACTTATTTCCTTTAGGAAATACTTTCCAAATCATAATTGAAACACAATAATTCATCATAAAAACAGGAGGAGGAGAGAGTAATAGATTTAGCTCTTGTTCCTGGTGGCAGACATGTTAATTACATTTTCTATTTCCTCTCATTACCATGGAGTTTGTCTCTGACAGGCCAGTCAAGCCTGCTCTTTTCTGCCAGCTGAATTCTCCCATTCGCATACTCAGGCAATCGAAAAAACAAAGTGAGGCCTGCAGAACTGACCATGTCACTCTTGCGGTTTGGAACTCTCTGTTTCAAAGGTGAGCCTTTGAAAAATGAACCATGTCACTCTTGTGGTTTGAAACTGTTTCAAAGGTGATCTTTCAAAGACCCAATAAACTCACCATTTATAAGGGTGCTACTCCACCCTTATAAATGTCTGTATGCCTGAGTAGGGATTTTGGGTCAGTACCCACTCTCATAACTAGTGGAGGCTACTCTGAGACTGCATAGCATAGCATCCTGCATGCTTTGGCCCTCTTCTTGCTGGAGCTCTCCAGATGTTGCAGATATTGCTAGGGAACTTTCCGTCTTGGCTGTGGTGGGAAGGCCAAGTCCTGTTTGTAGTTTCCTTCCTGTGAAACTTCTCTGATGATAAGGCTTATTTCTGGCCTCATTTTGGTATTTTTGGCCTCTTTATGTCATCTTCCAGAGAAGATGGCCAAATATGTGGCCTTCTTTTCTGTAATCCTATCTTTGCTGAGTTAAGTGCTGCCAGGATACTGAGAACACTATCATAATTTTTATATTACTCGCTGTCCCTTTATCTCTTGCCCTTCCGATAATGTCTAGACAAATCAGTATATGGCAGTCAAGGTGAGGCAGCACCTTAGTTTATATACTAAATTATCAGCAGTCATCCAGAGTCCTGTTCAGAATAAATTCTCATTAAATTACTTAAAAATAATGGCTCCAGATTAAAACAATCGTTGTTTGGTTCCAACAAAATGAAGAAGTAGGTGAAGTCTTTGTGAAAATATTTAATACAGCTAAGCTATTTCAGGATTTAAAAAGAGGAGGAATTTATATTTCCAGGGAGTTCTTAATTGATCAGAGTGTACACTGGGATTAGAGAATCCAACAGAAAAAAATAGATCCTGTGTAAAGTCAAACTCTATAGATCAAGATCCTCTGATGAACAGATTGGGGGGAATTTATTTCCTTTCCTGCTATCTAAATATTTCATTCTGCCATCATAAAACCAGGCTATTTCCTCCCTGAAGCAAAGTCACATTGGGCTAGAAAGTAAAGAAAAAATATATGATATGCTCCTTCATACATATTCAAGATATTCTTCTTATTTTTATTCAAGTAGAAAAAGGAAATAAAAGTTGATTACAGATACAAAAAATTTGCAGGAGTGTGAGCAGATATTACATTTACCTTGTATGTGGCCAAACCTGGGGACCAAATCTGGATATCCCACTTGACACTTACAGAATAATTCCAAAGTGTAGATAGAACCAGGAATAACTCATGAACACCACCAATTGTGGCCCCTAAAAGAAACCAACAAAAAATGTGCCCACATAAAAGATATCCCTACCTTGCTAAATCTCCTATCATTTTATGATTCAGTTTCTTTAACCCATCCAAGCAGAAGTCTTGAGTACCACAGTGGGATGCACTGTTTGGAAAGAACTGTATAACACTGAAAAGAAAGGTTTCTAAGGTGAACTTCAGATACATTGGTTTCTTGGAAATTAGGGATTATTCACTGCTCTGGTTAAGGCTTTCTTCTATGACTTATGCAGATCATCTGGAAGAAGATTCTAACAAATACTAACAAAAGTACTTACAAAATGTCTAAAGCAGCCTTTTTGTGAAGGGATATCAGGAGAAACCTGTGATGTATAATTGATGATTAAAAACAAAAGTTGCAAGGCAGAACGTGCTCCTCCAGTGAAAGGGTTATCAGATGGCCTACCCTTTCACTCGAAAGCATTGTCCTTCCATCAAGAGGTGAGTTACTTTTCTTTTCCCAACTCCAAAGTTATAATGAATAACAGGACCTGGCAATGCAATAATGTCTGGAGGTGGGGGTCTCTGTTTTTCTCCCCAATGCCTGGGAAATATTCTTCTCTTGAGAAGTTTGGCAGACATGCTGCTTATTCCAGTCCTGGCTTCCTTTCCTTGTCACATTCCAGGTGGCTCTCACAAAACACATTCCAGATCTTTCTCATCTCTTGCGAAGGCTGGCTGCCTCATCATTGAGCTCGTGGATAGTTCTTGGTAATTCTAATTAATGTGGCCCCTAGAGTTTTACCCACTTCCTGTGGAGAAAGGAGAAGTAGGGGGATTTATTAAACATTTCTCTGGAACTTACCAAGCATGAAGATTTACTCTTTCTCACGTGTGCTTTATATAAATGACATCTATACTAAACATAGGAGAGTTTCATTTTTTTTATATTTTTCAAACCATAAAGCAGGGTCTTGGAGAAGAAATTATTTGCCTATAGTGATTAGTAGAGATGAGGTCCTCTCACTAATACATTTTTTTCAAGGCAAGATATTATTTTTGAAGTACCTAGGACTTATTATGCAGGACAGCTGAGCAGACATAACAAAGAAAAAATGTTTGGGGAAAAGGAAAGCCACCTAATAGGAATCAGGTCAGTTCAATCCATTATTTCATTTAAATCACACTCAAATGTCTCATAATATCACTGACTGCAACTGTAAACCCCCAATTTGTCCTCTGACATAACTCATTCTTTAGATGTACTGGAAAGCAAAAATTCTGAGTTGTCTTTGTTGAAACTGCTCTATATTAAGACAAAGTTTTACTAGAACATCAAATAAGAATAAAAGAGTAAAAGTGGAGATATGTCTTTAAAGTCTGAACACATTATTGACCTTGAGTATTTTTCCTATATTGTGAGCTAAATTTTTGAAGATTGCTTTGTGTACAAGTGCCTACCATAATCTAATCTACCCCAAAGGTCAGAAACTGCTTCTTATTATAGATTTGTAACACCGTTTGTTCTAAAAGAATTTATCCTAGAACTCCCCTTACTCCTCAGAATTAGCAAATTTGCATGACTTGAGTTATGTACTCACTTTGCCCTTATAGAACCCAGAGATATTCTAGAATCCTGTTTAGAGTAATACTATAATATCTCTACTTTTATTGTAATATGAAAGAGTCTCTTCCATCTCCTCCATAAAGAAAAAGAAAAGTTTATCTCATTTCTTTTTTAAGTCCCTTTCTTTGTCAACTGATGTGCATGGCCATACAATTGGGTAAATTAAGTAGTTAAGTAATTTTCTTCTGTAAAGTCAGGTTGATGACAGGATAAAACAGTGCTTTTTTTTAGGTTTTGGTTTTTGGGCCTGGTGACATTCAGGGGTTACTCCTGGGTATGCACTCAGAAATCGCTCCTGGCTTGGGGACCATATGGAATGCCTGGGTATCAAACCACAGTCCATCCTAGGCTAGTGCAGGCAAAACAGATGCCTTACCACTTGTACCACTGTTCTGGCCCCAAAGCAGTGCTTTTTATATATGCTTTAATTCTTAGAGAGTTTTGGGGATGAACAAATAAGCTGGTCTTAAGCTATATTTTTCTTCAAGTACAAAAGAATTATGGAACTTTGTCATATAACTTGACTGTATTATACTCCTTCAGGAAACCAAGGAAGTAATCTTGCTTTCAATGTCAAGGAAAAAACTCCGATTAAACACATACCTACCCACCACATTAGGTGCAATACATTGTATAAGCATAACATAGTAAAGACAATATTCTCTACCATGCTTATAAAGCAAAAGTCATATTGACATGGGAGATAGAACAGTGGGTAGGCTGCTTATCTTACATATGGATGACATGGTTTGATTTGCATACCACATTTGGCTCCCCAATCTCCACCAGGAGTGACCCCTGAGTGAAGAGCAAGGAAGAAATCCTGAACAATTGTGTGTATGGCCCCCAGACAAAGAGAACAAATGGGAAAACAGAATAGAGTAAAAAAAAACCTATATTATTCCTTCATTATTAAATTCCTAATCAACTACTTCTATGGGTTCTAGGACTTGTATCTTTCTAAGAAATTGACTTTGAAAGACTAACAACATTATACGTGCTCATAATCTAGAAACACCCAGAACTGAGACTCAAAGAGACACCTTCCATTTCTAATATTCTTTCATTGTATCCTGGGAGAAATTATGTGATAAGTACTATGAAGATACACTATGTATTAACCATGAGTAACTAAGTGAATTTATAGTCATCAAGTTTTTGAATAGTTGGATATTAATTTCAAAAGAGAACACTAGGTTATAATCTGAGATTTGAAATATTTCCACATGCACACAGAAAATTTACCCAGGGTTAAGTGGTTTTCCAGGTAGAATAATTTCCTTCTATTGATAAAATCAAGAATATTTGGATGAAGAAAGGCTTGTCATCTTAAAGGGACATGCATAATGTTCAAAATACTTGATAGCACACTGTTATGTATTCACTTGTATACCTTGTAATTTTAATTAGTCTTTCTTTGGCTTATATTAGTAAACTATTGATTTTCTTAAAACATGCATAGTCTTGACTATATAAATATTGTTCACATTTCTACTTTAATCTTTTATGTTACTTCTAAATTATATTCTTACTATTTTGTGTGAATTTATCTATAAGTATTATCAACTCCAGCAACACAGAATAGTTTTCCACACTAAAGGATTTATTTTCTATTCATATTTTTCCTTGGAATAGAAAGGACTCATGGCCATAATTCAGTTAACTGCTATTACTTTGTACCTCTTCATGTGCTCATCTACTCAATAAAAATACAAGTTAAGACTTCATATAAATTATGTGGATAAATACAAAATTAAGCAAGCATTTTCTTCTGTTTGTTTTTGTGCCACTCCTAGCTGGCTGTGTTCATGGCTTATTCCTGCCTCTGTACTAAGGGTTAAGTCGTGGCCATGTACAAAAATCCATCTGAGATGCCAGAGCTCAAACCTACATCAGTCATGTGCAAGGCAAGAGCCCAACCAATTGTACTATCACTTCAGCCTCCAGGACAAGCATTTCTGAGAGAAAACTTTTAGATTAAATGCCATTATCCGTACATAACAATTACTTTTTACCTAATAATTACTTTTTTACCTAATATTTTAATTACTATACTAATTTTTATATGAGAGTATTTTTTGGGGGGAAACACAAGATTCAGGAAGTCAATATGAATCTTTTCATTTCTTGAGCCTTCCTTTTCTTTATATCCCATTATGTGGAACTCCCATTTAGTTGTTTATAAGCTAGCTCTATGAGGTTTAATAATGGACCTAATGAAGTGCACAGGTTTTTCAGAGTTAATTATTCTTTCTCACTTGTTGCTCAAGATTAGTGAAAAAGATCTATCGTTCATGCAAGTAACTCACAGTTTCTGTTTCTAAGGTAAACTTGGACATTTCATCGTTAAATAAAATCTGAAGTTTGGAAAATAGTTGTGAATGTTGAACTAAAATAAGAATCAATCATTTAAACTAGTAGACTATTGGGCTTTCTCTGTTAACATGTTAAAAACTGGAGAAATGCTCCTGGGGTTTCTAAAATAATGAGAAGAAGAAGAGAGTGTTCTATAGATATTAGGCTTGAAGAAGATGCATTCTTCTGTACACATTAGAGGGAGAATGATTGTTCTTTAGATCTTTATAAAAAGATATTTCAATAGCTTTATGACCACTGAAGAGCCTCCAAGTAGTTTTTCCCACCATCAGGTAAGGACACACCCCAAGAATGGACTGAAGGACTGAATAAGTCAAGCTAGAGAGAGTCCACTGATAACATCTGGCTGGACAGTATTCCATTAACTCATTGAATATGCTTTCTTTGTTTTGCGTTAATAAATATGGATGCTTGAAAAATAAAGAGTTAACTAAATCAAAAAGAAGTGAGGAGAATTTCAATCTCTCTCTCATGTGGAGCCATTTGAAATATGATTAACATGGTTATTTCAAAAATGTGATACAATGTCCAAATAATAATGAATCATGATGTACTGTCAAAACTGATTGTAATACTTTTTTTGTTTCATCGGGGGGGGGAAGCATATCATATCAGAGGTTTTAAATTAGTGAAAATAGTTAATTTTTCATTATTATTGAAAAACAAAGAGAATGCCAATATTTACTGAGACATATTTCTTACCTTGCATTGCCTCATACTTATCTACCCTTATAACTTTTCAGATACTTTTTGTATAGAAGAAAAGGGAAAATAATGGAGGATCGCTTAGGAAGATCAAAAATCGGTCATCAGGCATAAAGGAACATAAAATGCATGAAACCCCTACTCCTTTGTTTGCTAGCTGATTTGGTTGCTGGTGCAGGTTTGAGGTCTTTGCTGTTATGCAGGAAAGGGTGGGGGCTCCCCTCCACCCTTCCCCTTCCTGCCCCTCCACTGGTTAACAGGCAAAGAGAAGGTCAGGACAACTCATACCGAAAGCCAACAGAGCTCAAAGCCTTGCAAATCAAGGTCACCTGGCAGGTCTTTTACTTCTCTAAGCTGAGGTCAAACTATATCAAAAACCAGTACAATAAATAAGGAGCCTTGGAAACATGAAAATTTGGCAGAAGTGCACATCTCAATCATTAAAATAATCTTAAACAGAGGGAGTATACTGCATGTGAACTATATCTCAGTAAAGCTGGCAAATGGTACATCATCTTTCCCCCACCAGACATTGTATATTACTAAACATATGCACTGATTCAGCTACATTCAAAAGCAACAGTTCCTAGCATTTGTACAACTCCTTTTCAGTTTACACAGAATTTTTTTTATAAATCTTCTTTCATAGTTGTTCACCTGTGAATTGAATAGGGACATAGGGACAGGAAACAGACTTTCTCTCTGCAAGAGAACTGATTTTCAAAAAAGTTACATTATAAGTGAAAGTTAAGTGTGTAGTCACAGTATTTGTGACATCACTTCACTACAATTTTTGTGGATAGTTGGGTTCTAGCAATGATTGTTCTTTTCTAATGTTATCATGATTTCTAATAGAAAGTGTTAATGAGAAGTAGTAGAGAGACGTTCTTGAAAGGGCAAATTGTAAATTGATCATTTCCATTAAGGTCTAAGAATTTGAGATAAACTGAAAAAATTAGATTGCTCTGAATAAATTCTATAAATCTTATAAGACATATGACATGTAAGATTAATGGTACCTGAGAGCTCTGTACAAGTCTGTTTCTGAATCCAGATTTCTCAGAATTAAGAGTGGTGAATTTTAACATGACTTTATATCAGTTTTGGTTTCACCCTCAGAGAGCTCATGATTGAGTTTTGAATAACAAATGGGCTCAACAATTGGAAAAATGCACTACTTATGAGAGAACAAATATACACAAATATAGCCATTTTAGATAAGGGTTAATAGACATTAGTAGATGCTAGAATATTCTGGAAAAGGTCAAATGGAACACAAAATAGAAACATGACAACCGTAAGATATAGACTTCCCTTTTTCCTGAAATAACAGTTCTCAACAATCTGGATTTTACATCTGAACATGAGGATATGATGAAAAATCTACTGATAAAGTTGCCTTGTTTCTAAATGCTTTCCATGCCTCCTCTCAGTGCTACTTCCCATGTGAAATATCTGGCTTGAGCTTCACTAATGATATCTCCAGAACCACAAATCTAAGTCAGTTGGTCTCAGTATTATCAAAAATATCACCCACAAATCCAGGGAAACAGAGCAGAGGACTTCAGTTTAAATACAATTTTTGTGATCACTAGATGGTGGTTTCCATAAAATGCTACTACAAAAATAGATAGAATTATCCTTGAAATGCTTTGAACTCCCAATAGTTATCTCATCTTAAAGCATTTAGGTTTTCTTGGAAGATAATCACTGTTCTTTGTGATAATAGTGCTATACCTGTGCAATTCTTGTGAATAAATTATTTTATAAACACAGAAAATATGTAATATTGGAATATCTGTCTTTTACGCTCTAATCTTAGGAATATTAGTCATAACTTTTCTAGGAAATCAGCACTACCTGTTGCTCTTATTGCTACTTATCAATGTGAATTAATTGATTGAACTAAATAAATTTCTTCCTCTTGCCTCAACCCATAGAGTCAATGACAGAAATTCAGAAAAATAGAAACCAGGATATTGACTAATGCACATCACAGGTAAAGGAATCGACCTTGAAACTATGAAACTAGAGATCTTAGATTACAATCCTGACTTTAATAAGTTAAAAACTTAAAAATATTTTTCAACAATCTAATAGCAAATTTTTCACTTATAGAAGTAGATTAAAAATTTCTGTTCTTTTTATTTCATACATAAGAAAATATAAAATTATTAACACAGTTTTCTGAAGCCTATTAATCACTCAATAAATGCTAGTTATTATAAATTCATTTTATTGCACATATTCTTATAGATATATACCCTCCCATAATTTTATATGGTATACAGTAAGCACATAAAAATATTTGAGAGCAAACTTAATGAATGAATTTCAATACTAGTGTATTTAATGGACTTGTTTTTCATGGAATGATTTATTCAGTTCTAAATATAAGATATAATATCTTATATATGAGTATACTGAGGCTGTATTGGAATGTCCAACATCTACTTTTCTGAATAATGTAAGTGGATTTGAAGCAAGAGTATTAATATATGGGTTCAAAATAGGAATATTTACAGAGGTTTTTCAGTACCATATATAGTTTCCAAGAACTGGTAAGAGTGATCTCTGAGAACAGACACAGGCTTAGTCATTGACATTCCTGGTGTAGCCCTTCTCCAAAAAAAAAAAAAAAAGTAAATAAAAGCAGTGGTTAATTTATCAATAAAAGTTTGGTGCTCATTCCATATTTGGAATTTTCAGGAAAGTTGTATCAGTATTTCTTAGTAATGTAACGTGAATCAAAATGAGTTCTCTGTATACTGTTGGGGACACTAGATGCCATTCTAGTGTTTTCCATGAGTATCCCATTGTCTCAAAATAACCTGGGAGTGGCTTCCATAGCCCTCATTCACAGAGAAAATATCTAGAGTTCAGAGATCCAAAGGAATGTTTCCACGTTACACAGCTTGTGTGTTTTAGAGTCAGATTTCAGTGCTGGGGTCTGAGTGACTCCAGTGCCCTATTCTTTTCCACAACACCACAATGCCTCCCACGGGTTTCTTGAAATAGAATTAGAGAACTATGTGACTCATAATCCTCCTAGTAACAAAATCATCTTCAAAATCTTCTGCTTAAAACATACTTTGAGGAACAGCAGGTCATTCAATCATCACAGACACTGTGATCTCCTCCATAAAGTCTATCCAATATTCTATAGACTTTCAGACCTGTTGGAGAATGGGCTAGTCTAGGTCGGGATGGAGATGGGGAGTCAAGAGGAATAAAGATGCCTTTGATTTCACCCCTTTTTTATAGATGATGACTTTGAGGCCCAAATAAAGTATGTGTCACCCAAAATTAGCAAGAGAGTAAAGGTATCCAGAGGGTTGGGGGCTATTTTCTAGAGCAATCTCATCAGACTTCCCTACTGAATTAAACAAATCAATAGATTATAATTTATAAAATCGGTTTTCAAGTTTCCATACAAAAGGCGACTTCAGATCATCTCAGACAAGATCTACACTTGTCAGATTGTTCTCTCACAGTGATCAATGTACTTTGAAATTATTTCCTGTCTGCTATACAATTTCATTTGAAAAAAGGCAATAATAAATTTGGTCAAAATGTATTAGGACTTTTGCAGCTTATTGTATCCTGTTCTTTATAGCTCTGTGAAGAATAATATGCAAGAATTATAACTCTATCAAATGATAGATTGGAGACTAATTTGTATTTGTCAGTATTGTAGGACAATTGTTACTAGAAAACATTGATATGTAAAGCTTCTGAGATATGGATTATTTATGATTCACATCACAGTTCATTGAGGTTTTCCTGTAAGTAGGTAGATCACATTCTCCATGAGTCTAAAAAATGAAACTATTTCTGCCTAATAATTTATAAAATTTTAGACCTTGGAGTCCTCCATCCCTGGGCCTGTCTATCAAATGAAGAAACAAGCAGCATGTGAAGAATTTCATGAATGATATTAATTATCCAGGCTTGGAAATAGAAAACATGGTTTATATTCAAATTCTGCCAGGCAAAATTCAAGTATCTAACCACAATCAATTTAATAAGAAGGACACAGGTAAACTGACAAGAACTATAAACTGTTTGGGGAGGGCTGTCGAATATCAGTAGTGTCTCTCTGTCATACCATTTGCATCCAAACTATAATTTTTATAATTCTTATTAACAAGTATAAAGTCCCTTTTAGGACTACAGAATTTTAGGATTTGAAGTGTAACCTTAAAGTTATTGAACTGAATTCCCATTAATTATCTCTATGGTTAATGATTTTTACTATTTTTGGTAACTTTCAAATTCTACAGTCATTTCTTACCATTCATAGAAATTAACCCACTTTAATACCGTCTGAGTTCCACATCTTACTTGTTATTTAGTGTTTTGACTCTGATTTCACTTCTCTCTATGAATTTACCCCAGGTAATCTTGTGTTACATTTAATTTAATTTATTAGTATTTTACTGAGTTCTTTATTTGTGTAGGGTCCATAGAATTTCTGGACATTAGAGACAGAAATCAATGAAAGTTATGATTTGTGCTGGAAAAATACTATATTGATAAAGTGTTGTAATCAAAGGGCATAAAGGACATATGTAAATACCAGAGCAATGAAATGGAACTATTTCAATGCAGAGCAGTTTCTAAGGTAAAGATTAATAGGTAAACAATAATTGCCCCAATGATCATACATTAAAAACAGAAAAACAAAATTCTGAGCCTTACCTAAGGACCAGGAAATAATTTTTCTTGGATGTTGTTTCAGAAGTGTGATGACAAAAAGAACATTAGGGGGAAAATTTGAATTTATTATTTGAACTCATACTGAAAATATTTCAATATTACATAAAAATTCAAATCGTTGCCTTTAGGAGATGACAGTTAAGCAATATTTCTAACACTGGTTTTACAACATTGCTTTCTGATCATTGCTTATACATATCTTTCTAGTTTCTTTTTGACTTGAGAAGTGAAAATCTCCCTCTTGTGAAGTTAACTGGAAGCATTAACTGATTCATTTGAAGTTGTTTTTCTCTTTGTATTTATTTAATATCTTTTTCACTCTTCATGCATCCCTTGCATGCTTCACTTCTTTTGTCTTCTTTATTATTGACTACCTAGATGCAGCACAATGTGGTATTATTGACTACCTAGATGCAGCACAGTGCTTTCTGCAGAAGGCACACTTTTTTAGGGGCCACAAATGCCATGCCTTTCCATCCTACGCCCTCCTACATTAACTGTGTTTTTTGGTTTATAGCCACCTCTCATAAGCAATGACACTAAGTTTTTCTGTCTCAAGTGTGTACCAACTATGTCCTTGTGGTTAACAGATGCATTGGTCTTTGCAATGAAAAACTAAATGAGTCTGAAAGGAAACCATGAGTCTGACCTTGGATGATTTCAAATTCTCAAGTCACTGAATCATCAATGAATTTACAAGCCAGGTGAGGGATTTTCAGAAACCAGATGTCAAGTAATGAGTCCTTAAAAATGTTACTTGGAGGGAAAGGGATAAAAAGAAGGTATAATATTACTGAGTTTTTTGAATCTAGGAGCTTCTCCCATACTTTCAATTCCAATGTTTAATCTTGGGAATTTATCTTTAACTCTGTTTTTACTTTTCAGTTTGTTTTTAGAAGAATAAGATACTGTCTGTTATCTTCCATTCTAAATATAATAAAATGAATATTATTAACTTGAGAATAGCATCATCTTCAGATTAAACTACAAGGCCATTCGAGTCTAAAAAATATCAAAAATTAAGAAAACACTTTGCTTAATGGGATGTTGTGGGTCTTGTTTCTTTCTCTTCTGTTTTCACTGGTGCTTTTAATTTTACATAATTATATGGATTCCATTAGTTATGCGTGTAAAGCAGTCTAATTTGCTCTATTACTTTTGACAGGTGATATTTTTCATTATATTATTTATAAAACATAACTGGTTCTGGAGTGATAGCACAGTGGTAGAGAATTTGCCTTGCATGCGTCCAACACCAGATGGAACCCGGTTCAATTCCCAGCATTCCATATAGACCCCCGAGCCTGCCAGGAGTGATTTCTGCCTGTAGAGTCAGAAGTAACCCCTAAGCACTACTGGATGTGACCCAAAAACTGAAGAAAAAAATAACTAAAATTTACAAAAGGGTTAGGAGATTTGCTCAAGGATTTTGACCAGTAAATATGGACCAGATATGAATTCAAGGTTCAGGGGTACTGTCTCTTATAAAAAATGTTATCATTGTTTTTAAAGTTATTCTCTCTAGAAATGCTTTATGATCTTACTTTTTGTGATGTCTGAAAGCTCTTCAGAGTAATGAAATTCTGATATCTATACTATACAAATATGATAATTGCCAGTCACATATGTGTATAGAGCAATAAATTGTGGCTAGAATAATTGAATAAATACATTTATAGTTTATGTCAAAATTAATACCTTCAATTAAATTGTTGTTAGTATCTGCTATATTGGACAACACATATCTAAACTATACAGAAATGTCACTTAGTTCATATTTTTGATTACATATCATATCAGAACCAACATAAAACTCAAGACATTTATGCTGAAAAAATTCTCCCTTGGGGCCGGAGAGATAGCATGGAAGTAGGGCATTTGCCTTTCATGCAGAAGGACAGTGGTTCAAATCCCGGCATCCCATATGGTCTCCTGAGCCTACCAGGAGCGATTTCTGAGCATAGAGCCAGGCATAAGCCCTGACCACTGCCGGGTGTGACCCCCCCCCAAAAAAAAACAAAAATAAAATAAAAAACTCTCCCTACTGAAAAGCTATTTTTTAGCATACCAAATAGTTTCTCATCACTTCAAAGTATTTCATCAGCTTAAGAGGGAAAATTTCAGGTCTTTATGTTCAAAATTCTAATTTCATTCTACTCTAGCTGTTCAAAGCTACTAATGCACTAAACACTCAGTATGTAACCCAAGAGGAAAAATACTCTACAACAAAATATGAAATTTGAAATCAAGGTTTATTTGATTCAAACAAATTTTGAAATCAATGCTGAATATAGGATTAAATTTTAGATTAGGTTTTAGATTCTACTTAAATTAAAGACATGTGAACGAACTACCTGTAAAAGTACATCAGAGCATTCTGCACACAATGTAGTTCCTATTATTTTAAACTTCTAATCAGAGATGCATGTTTTGCTGACTACTTGGAATTTAGAGGAGCTAGGATTTAGAACACTAGCAGATGAGAAAATGACGTTGGGGGTCAGAGTGATAGAACAGTGAGCAGCGCGTTTGCCTTTCACGTGGTAAAACTGTGTTCTATTCT
>PVKC010016706.1:0-20638 GCA_004027635.1 Crocidura indochinensis
CACACACACACACACACACACACACACACACACACACATCCCTAGCCTCAGCTGCACCTGATACCCTGGGGCCGGCCCCGCCCCACGCTGGCTTATTTTTAAAGCCATTCAAGATTTTCAAAAGCACTGTAGGCTTTCTCTGAAATCCTGAGAACACTCACTATTTTTTTTTTCTCTCAGGCACTGCAGGACTTTTGAATCAGGACCTAGTAACCAGCTGCAGGAACTACTAGACCTGCAGGCCTCTTTTTAGCCTGGAAGGCCTGCAGGTGAGGGTGAGGCTGCAACAGGAACCCCTCCTCCCCCAGGCAAACCTTCTGGGGAGACAGTCTCCCCAGGATTGTCACTGATGACCCTCCTCAGGCCCATGAAAGGGGGAGGTTATGAGATGAGAGGTAACCAGACTTGGTCCTCCCCTGACCTTCCTCTGTCTGGCTAAGGGATATACATAGTCAAGAAAGGCAGGTACTGAATGCAGTCTGATAGAGTGAACTTAGATTTTTTTTTTTTTTAGCATTTTGCAAATATTATCAATCTGTTCCCCAGAGAGAGACTCGTGTGCAAGACGCCTTTTCGCATCATCTTAAGGTCTTAGGACTGTTTTGACTGAAGAAGCAGGGACTAGTTCTGTATAAACATGCTCCTGCTTTCAGTCCTAGTAGTTCCAGGTAGAAATCCCACAGATTTGAAGATTAGGCAGAAGAAAGCAGGCTCTTCCCAGGCCCCTGAGACTGGGCCCTCTCTGGTGCGCAGGACACCTCACCTGCTGGCCAGAAAAAAATGAGCCTTGAAAGGAGGCAAGTAATTCCCCCCAAAAGGAGACCTGCATCGTCATTATACATAGACATACTAGGACCAGAATGCAGGAGCAGATGCAGGTAGAATGAGATTATATAGATACCTTTCTCTTAGGAGAAAATTTCCTATGCAGTATGGATTGCCCAGAGGCCCTGCTCTGTGGACACCATGAGGGAATACCCTAGAGCAGACAGTTACCAACCTGAAACTCATCTTCATGAACCCACACTAAAATGGAGGCAAGGCTTTTCCATCTGAAACACAAGAAGGGACTTAAGGGAGAAAAAAAAATCTGCCCACATTGGAAACGCCCTTTGAAGCTTGGCTTCTCTGTGTTCTATGCTGGGAGTTTTCCTTGGCAATCAGAGTTTGAACAACGATGGACTGGCTCTACTGTCTGTGCTAGGGCAAGTCTCAGAAGAACCACATAAACCAGGTATCAGTCTGGTTTATCTGGAATAGATGATGTCCATATGAGCTTTGTTTACTGAAGAGATTATTCTATGCCCATTGTCCTATTCATGGTGGTCTCTCTCTCCCTTCCACATGCAGCCGTAGTGAGAAAGAGAGTGTCAGATCTCCCTGAATATAATGGTGGAGGCCAGTGGGGTGCAACTCAGGTTATAAGCAGGTGCTTAGAGTGGGGCAAAAGGAAAGGAAGGTGAAGTTGTGGAAGGGAAACAAGACACAGGCCTCCTGACTTGCTAGGAAGAGTGGACTTTTGCAGGGCTGATAAAACATATTCCTCCAGGCCTTTGTGGGAGCTAATTAAAGGAAAGGGCCTTCTGATATTTCCATTTTTCCTGTTAGAAGGGATTGGAATTTGCTCCATCCAGGTCAGATGGAAAATAGAAGACTGAAAATCTGACACACTCATTGATTTGCTCTCTTTGCCAACACTACTTATGAGAGGAAGAAATGTGATTTCAAAATTGCAGTTAGGAGCCAGCCCATTCAGGGAGGCTCCTGTGAACCCCACCACAGTGCCCAACCACCACATACCACTTCATGGCATTCTCTAAGGACTTGGGTGCACCGATGCCTCCTTCTACTTTGTATGACGGGAAGCAGTCATACAGGTATTTCCCAGCTCCTTACACTCAAGCCTGCAGGTTTTCCGAGCACTTCCCTCTCATTTTGGTCAGGTCTTAGAAAAGATGGCAATTTCCCCTATGTTTTAAAGGTATTAACTTCCTTTCAAACATTCTTTAACCTTTAATGTTTTGTAACTTGATGAAAAGGTCATTTTGTTCTGAGGATGCAGCTGTTCCATAATTGTTCAGCTATTGGGGTGAATTCTGTCCAAGTCCTGGATTCTTTAATGGGATACCCCCACCCCTGGCATACACTGTTGAGCAATGTTTTCCAATATGCATCTGTGTGTGTTGGACCCTACAGTCATACACGTGTGTCTTTGCACATGCAGACTTGCAGAGATTTGGATTTAGAGAAATTTCTTTAGTTTTTTTTTTATAGGACTTATGTCTAGGAAAATTTCTGCAAAACTAATATTTTTTGCAAAACTAATTCTTTTTTACTAAATATGTAATGGTAATCATTTAGTTTACACTTAACCTGTTTCTAAATTTTTTTAAAAGCAAAGTCCATTTCTAACTGAAGATGTAATTGTTGACCATAAATAGATATTTCCAGAAGCCTCACAAGGCTGCATCTGTCTTCTTACACAGTGTCAGTTTCCTAGCCCTGCTCTGCCCATCCACTTGGGAAGCAAATATATTCTGGGGACAGACATGTGAGCATTTCAGCTTTTCTATAAAATGAGGCTAAAAGACTGATATCAAAGCAGGAAGGAATTTTTGGCAGAAAACGTGCAGTAAATTTGTGCCTGGGCCCATGTTTCTATTTTATTTCAGTCATTGAGTGTGGTCTCTGGCATTTCTGATTCCGATGACTGAGTTACTTTTCCTCTGTATTTATAATTGTTTATTTTTTTTCATTGCATCAGCCTTGGTTTGCAAGTTTGTGAAACTTCAGAGATTTCATTTCGTTCCTTTGTAACTCCAAAGTTCCAGTGCTTTTCCATTTCTTCTGCTCATTCTCCCTTCCTCTCCATTCTCTAAAATCATACCTACATACTACCTTCATTTAAAGATCTCCAGGCTAGCAAGTGACGTTGTCTCAGATAGGTCATTGTTAAGTCTTTGCAGAATCATACTGGAAGGAGATCTCCTGGAAACTTGATGCATCAGTCAGGAAGATCCCACTCTAAGAAGAACACTCAAATTCAACTTCAGAGAAAGAATTGTCACTTTTGAAAGGCTATAATTTTGCTTCAGAGCAAGATTTTTCTAAAAGTCTCCGGTTGAAACAAATGGTAACAGAGTAAAGCAAAGTCTGTGCCCATTGGTATAATCCCTTAGCTAGTCCTCTTTTCTCCCCTCTGTTCCCCTTTCCTCTCTCCTCCCCTTCACTCTTTTCTCCCCTCTTCTCCTCTTTTTCCTCCTCTCTCCTCCCTCCTTTCTTACCTATCCCTTCTCTCCTCTCTTCCCCTTTCCTCTCCTCTCCTTTCCTTTCCTCTCCTCTCCTTTTTCTTTTCCTCCTTTCTTTCTCTTTCTTTCTTTCTTTCTTTCTTTCTTTCTTTCTTTCTTTCTTTCTTTCTTTCTTTCTTTCTTTCTTTCTTTCTTTCTTTCTTTCTTTCTTTCTTTCTTTCTTTCTTTCCTTCTTTCTTTCTTTCTTTTCTTTCTCTCGTGTGTCTTTGTTTAATGGCCTGGTGGTTCTTAGGGCTCACTCCTGGTACAGTGCTCTGTGCTCAGGGATCATTCCTGGCATAGCTCAAGGAACCATCAGCGTTGTGGGACTGAACACAGGTCTGTCACATGTAAGGCAAGCGTCCTACCCCAACTTGCTATATTTCTGAGGATCTGACTTAGCACTTCCTGTTTCTGCTTGTGAGATCGATCATAGATCTCATAGAAAATCCATAGAAAGAGATAGAAGAATGTGCAACTCATATTGCATGGTTCAAATAAACAATGAGAAAATCACCCCCTGCATCACTGCTATTCAATCATCCGGAGTGCCCCACACTCCCGGACTAGGCCTATTCCTGGGCTTACTGGAGGCCTGACTTTCCTGATGAGAGATTCTTGCTTCCTTGTACTTCTGGCAAGACTCCTGGGTAGACTTCCTTGTACTTCTAGGTAGACGCCTGCGCCTGCTTTACTTTACCTTCACCATGGTGTCACGTGATGGTTCCTTCCTTATCTACCTTGTCTTTCTTAACTACCTTCCTTATTGCCTTGTGAGAGGACACCTTGGAGACCTACCATGGACCACTTTTAAAGATCTAGAGCATAACTGTTTTGCAATGCAGCTCTTAAATGGCTCCTTTCCCCTGCTTATGACTATAGTGGAAAAGGTCTCAATGTGAAGAATGTTCTCGCATTGTGTTTTCCTGAAGTGTTCCTGTGTGTTTATGTGGACAGGGTACCTGGTAAGAGTCTCTGGAGCTACAATCTCTTTACCAAAGAAATTATGAGAATTTTCATTCCCACAGCTATAATTTATTTATTTATTTATTTATTTATTTATTTATTTATTTATTATTTGGGGGGACTTCCCTATTGTGCTCAGGTGACTATGTAGTGCTAGGGACTGAATTCAGGGTTTGTGCATATAAAATAGGCCTTCAGGCTTTTTGAGTCATCTCCTTGGTTCTCCACAGACTGGTTTTTAAGTTTTCCCATAATTCTATATTTTTGTCAGCATATGGTACTTATGACTATTTTTTTCTTCTTAACATTTCCTTAACCTCATGGTTGTGGTTGTAGATTCACTATGCTTAATTTGCATTTCCATGAGGACTGATGAGATGAGATCAAATGTCTTTGCTTGTATTTATGGTCCTTGGGATATCCTTATTCTTAAAAGAAGCTGTTTAAATCATTTTTCTAGGTTGTATTGGATATCTGTCTCCTGCTTTTCCAGAGATGACCATTATTGCCTGTTTGTTTTTTATTGTTTGGATCAGAACAGAGTAAGTGAGACTCCTAAATACATAACTTACAATTGATATGTATGCAAGTACTACCCTCTCTATGCACCTGGACTTAAGGAAATAACCTACTGATCACTCCCAGTTTCTTTATAGTCCTCTCATTATCTATGGAGTTCAGTTATAGGACCCCCTCCTCCCATTATTACCACTAGCTGCTCTAGTCCCTTATTTTCATTGTTTTATATTCACATCTAAACTGTGCACATTTACCTTATACATTAAACCATCTCTACTTACTGATCATGCCTACTAAAGGCTATTATACTACAGTGTTTAGCAGATCATGACAAGAGACAACCTGTACCTATTCTGTGTTTATGACTCTGGCTGCATGGCTTAGGTTTTCTTTCAGTGATGTGCTGATTTCTCTGATGTTAAGGTATAGATATGCAAAATCCACTCTATACCAAGAGAAATGCCAATTTTGGTATCTTCGAACTCTTTTGTTTGTTTGTTTGTTTGTTTGTTTGTGTTTTTTTTTTGGGTCACACCCGGCAGTGCTCAGGGGTTACTCCTGGCTCCATGCTCAGAAATTGCTCCTGGCAGGCACGGGGGACCATATGGGGCACTGGGATTCGAACCGATGACCTTTTGCATGAAAGGCAAACACCTTACCTTCATGCTATCTCCCGGGCCCCTATCTTCTAACTCTTAACCGTGGGTCCTCACCATCCTCTCTCACTCCAGGTGTTCTGTGTCATAATTTCAAGAAGCTGCAAATAATAAGAAATGCTTGTTTTTTGTTTTCTGTTTTTTGTCCTCATCCACAGGTCTGAGAATATGAGAAGAAGTTGTCACTGAATTATCTCACCTGCATTCGTGTCTTCATTTCAGAAGCTACTTTTATGGAGCAGTGTCTGTCCCTATGTCCCCAACCAACCCCTGATGCCCTTATGGGTGAATTAGTTACAATTAATATTAGAAAATTGGGGAAGAGTAGGAGGGATGGGGCAGGGACTGCTTTAGAAGATGCCATTCAGTGCTGTTCCTGCATTGTTGTTTTTAATTTGCTTTTTAAACTTTGTGGAGTTCAATTCATTAGTTTGCTATACAATACTCTGACTTTTGATAAATTAAATCTTGTATTTAGCATCAAACAGCACCAAGATTTAGAGTAGGCCCAGACCTCCAATATCTCCATTTATGGTCATCTCTCATACCCTTCACACTGTTCTCCACTCCATGAACCATAGCTGCTGACTTTCTGTCCCCATGCTGTTGCTTTTACCACACTGCACTCTGGATAGATGCCATGTCTGGTATCTATCCTTAGTGCTGTGAACACTAGGGGATGAAGATGAAGACAACTGATCCACACACACCTCATAGTTGAAAATGTGAAAATATTTCTGTCTTCCCTCGAGTTTCTAAATAATCAATTAATAAGATTTTGTATATTTACCTAGTGCTTGTTATAAGGTGCATTGTAGAAAATAAAAAATTGTTTTCTATTTTCATATTGGCTTATAATATAATGAAATGGTAAGTGTATAATTAAAAACCCACTTGTGAATATTTGTTACCATTTCCACCATTAAAGTTCCGATGTCCCCTTCTACCTCTGCTTATTCTCCTCTTCCCCCACCCATTCCCTTAGAAGCCCTCATAGTTTTTACAGAGTCTAGGAGAAGTTTTTGTTGTTCCTTTATAGTTGGTTTTCTAATAATGCATCTCCCACAGATGAATGAAACCATCTAGCAATTGTCTTTCCCTTCCTTACTTAGGATACTCAGTATACTAGCCTCTATTCCAAAGGGTGCAAATTTGTGGGGGGTTGTATGTGTGTGTATGTGTGTGTCTGTGTGTGTTGCTTGTTTTGTGGGTACTGATCCAGTAGTGCTCAGGGGTTATTACTGGCTTTACACTCAGCAGTTACTTCTAGTGGCTGGGAGGACCATGGGGGATGCTGGATATCAAAAGGGGCTGGCTGCATACAAGGCATATGCCCTACCCTATGTACTTCATTCTAGCCTCACAATTTTATCTTTTTTAAATAGAATTTTATTTAATTTTAGGCATCATGATTTACAATACTGTTTTGTGTGTGTGTGTGTTGTTTTTTTTTTTTGGTTTTTGGGTCACACCCGGCAGTGCTCAGGGGTTACTCCTGGCTCTATGCTCAGAAATTGCTCCTGGCAGGCACAGTGGACCATATGGGGCACCAGGATTCGAACCGATGACCTTTTGCATGAAAGGCAAACACCTTACCTCCATGCTATCTCCCGGGCCCCAGTTTACAATACTGTTAATGGTAGTGTTTTATATATAAAACATTGGAAAAGAATTTCCACAGCTTCCCTTCTCCAATTGTCCTAGTGTCCCTCACCACCACCCCTAATCCTTAAGCTTCCAACTAAAAACCAGTTCTCACCATCGCTGTTTCTGTTGTCTTTGAGCTTTTTTAATTGCAGAGTGATGTTCTGTTAAGTATATATAGCTAGATTCCGATATTTTATGTCAGTGGACATTTAGGTTGATTCTGTATTTTGTCTATTGTGAATGCTTCTATGAATGTATAACAGGGATACAGGTGACCTTTTAAACTAGTGCTTTCATATCCTGATAAATGCCCAGAGTAGAATGGATAGATAATCTGGAATTTCTACTAGAGTCAAAAGTTATTAAAGTCAAAAGAGAATATATATATTTATAGCACTATGCACTATGTTAACGGCACAGTAAATCTGCATCATTTGACTCTCCAAATGTGTGCACAGGTGTGTGTGTGTGTGTGTGTGTGTGTGTGTGAACATGTGCACAGGTGTGTATGTGGTCAGTATTATGCCTCTAAGTGCTGGTTTGCTTATCCATATGGCCACTGAGAGACTGTTGGGTTCTTTCCAATTTGGGGTGATGAGGAATAAAGCTGCCATAAGCTTGAACAGGTTTTGTGTCAAGATAAGTTTTTGTTTCTCAAGGGTCTCAGTATCTATGAGTGGCCTTGCTGGGTTGTAAGAATACATTTAACTTGATTTTTTCAAAGAAATTACCCAACTCTTCTCCAAAGTAGCGGTGTTATTTTGTTTCCCCATGAGCAATGAACGTTTTAATGGATGTGTAAGTATTTTACAAGAGGGAGAACATCAAGGTGGGAAATTCTTAACTGGTGGATTCCTAGCCCATCTGCTAAATGCAGGCAGAATGCTCACATTTCCAGATCATTCGCTGCTCCAAAGGAGAGCCAAGTAAGCCACATAATGCCCATTTAACAAATGAGGGTCTAGCAGGGCCTCTCTTCGGTTGAGCCAGACTGGCTTTATATTGTAGCATCAAGCATAATATTGCAGAGCTCTGAATTATTCCTAGGCTTAGCAAGTTTTAATCAAGGGATTGGGCATTGGAAACACTGTGAAGACTGTGTGACAGTAAGAATCCAAATGGGCAATCAGAATAGCAGAGAGAGTAGAACTCAGCAGTGTTTGCTTAGAACCTCTGTCTCTTCCTGAAGCACTCAGTCATCCAGCCCAGTACTCTTTCTGAACTCACAGAGCACCAGAGCGCTCTGGGCTGCAGAGTAGGGTCCTAACAGTGATGAGCTGGAGCCCAGCTAGCTTTCAGGGTACCGATACAGTTGGACACAGAAAAGAGCTGAACTGCAACATCATCTGTGGCCAGAGATTCTGCCTTTTGCCTGCATCCCCCAAGCTGTTGCTTCTTTCATTTTAGTGCCCACTTCTGAGGCCCCTTCACATTTCAAACGTCCTGAGAATATGTTTAATTAGAACTTGGCCATACAGCCTTTTAAAATAAAACAGAAGGGACCAGCTAATTATATCGCTCAGCATTCTGTGGCAAACATATATTTTTTAATAAAACACTTTCCTAACCAGAGTAATCCCTGGAGATGCAAATCCTCATTTATAAGAAGTTTCCCAAAGGGAGTTAAAGAGAAGATGCTATAGAGAAAAAGAGAGAGACAAAGAGAGCAGGAAAGTGTTTTCAGAGAGCTCTTAAAAGATACATTTATTTTGAGGTTGGAGTGCAAATATAACAAGAGGGAAACTTTATGATGTTTTTCCTGCATTTTTGATCATTTGTATCACCTTCCCCTTCAATTGATTATTACTACAAGTGCCCATATTTCTCATTCAGGTATTTTTCTTTAAGGTCAGAATGTAAATGAACAAGCATTTTTCTCAAGATATACTTTATCTTCTGCTGACTTTTCTTTTCCTCTTTTTCTGTGACTACCTCCCCCTTCTAGTTGTGTCTGCCCAGTGTAGGTGTGGAGCATTGAGGGCTCCTGCTGCCCTCTGATGGGACATTGTGTATGTGACACTGATGGCTCCATGGCTGGAAATCACAATAGTCAGGATTATCCCAGGCCTGAAAATACCTGAAATGTTGAGAAGTCTTGCTTCATTGAATCTGCATGGTACTTATGAAATGTAGGTGTTGTCACCCCTTTTGAAAATGAGAAAAATGAGGTCTGTAGAAGCACATAATGGGGTAAGAGGCTCTTTGAGGGAATGAACTTAGATTTGAACATGCCTCCATTCCACACACCATGCCTCCAGAACTCTGTTCTCTCTCCTTGCTGCTTAGATGGCATTTTCCGTGTAGCTTTGTGTCTTAGCAGGCTGCTGGCATGAGAAACAGGATGCTTTCAAAGGAAGAAGATTTAAGGAGTTCCTTAAAGACACAGTTTGCAAAGGCAAAGGGGAAAGGTGAGGGGAAGACCTGGGTGAGTGTCAAAGAACTGGATCTCAGGGGAGATAATTCAGGCATTACCCTCTCTCTGCATTTGTTTTCCTTTTATCTTTTTGGTTTGGGGACCATACCTGACAGAGCTCAGTGCTTATTCCTGGCTCTGTGTTAAGGAATCACTTCTGATGGGATATCTCAGGACCATATGGGGTGCCAGGTATTGAACTGGGTTTGGCTACATGCAAGATAATATCTTTCCTATCTCTCAAGCCCACCCGCAATTATTTTTTATTCTATTCAATTCTCAGTAGCACTTCAGAGCACTGCTGGATGTGGTGCTAACTGGACATTGTGGTCAATGTCCAGTTGGACAGGTGTCTCTGCCAGTGGCCTCCAACCAGGTCCCTGAACACAGCTTGAGAATCTATCTCTCCACTCCCTAGGCCCCCAAATTGCAGAACTCTTACAATACAGCTGAATGAAAGGGCAGCAGTTGGTTTCTCGAAGTCAAGTAAGAGGAGTGTCAGGGCTGGGACTCATAGAAGCCACCCACAGAAGTTGTACGGTTGGGAATCAGATCCTCTTTCTCCAGCCAACAAGGGCTTGACCTCAACTGGAAAAGGTCACACTTGTGGACACCAGCCCAGTGGCCTTCTGGACTTAATAGGGGAAAGCTGCAGAGGAAGCAGCAGAAATGGGCCCTCAGAATACCCAGCTGGAGACAACTCCATACTGGGAGTGAGGAAAGGGGGGCTGGGCCTGACTGTCCTCAAGGACCTCACATCCTTCATAGTAGGTGATCTATTGAGATGATTTGGCTGAAGAACTTTAGACTGCTAGAGACAAGCTTGGTTATGCAAGCAAAGATGAGGGACTTGCTTTACAACCATGGGGACCTAAAGGGTTTCACCTGCAGCAGTTACAATACTCAGACTAGTGCCCGAGGTTGGCCTTTCTGCCTAGAGACAGGTATGTACAATTCTCTTTTATCAAAAGTTTATGAAATACAATTTCATTGAAAACACTGAGAAAAAGAAAAGACATTCATCATCCGTTCTCCAAAGACAGTGGCTGTTACTGTTGGGTAGAATGGCCTTGTTTCCTTTTGAGATAGAGTGATATTATGCATGCAATTTAGTATAGAAGCTAAGGCACTTGCCTTGCATGTGGCCAACCCTAATTTGATCCTCAGCTCTTCATATTGTCCCCTCAGCACTGAGTCACTTGTAAATGTCTGAATATAGAGCCAGGAAAGCCTTTGAGTATTGCCAGATGTAATCCAAATCCAGCTTTATGATCCCCCATTCTGAATTTTAATTGAGAATGATCTCAGGGCTTTCACATATATTATAATGTATGTTATATAATATATATATATATTATATCTCTCCAAGGTTGACCACAACCTATGCTATTCAACCTTGCTTCAGGTTCTGTGTTCAGATGTGCCCCCTGCCAGTGCTCTGTTACTACCATACTATTTTCTCAGCTCTAGTCATTATATTAAAATGTTTGGGTAACCAATTTTTATGACTGCACTCTATCCATTATATGGATGCAAAAGTATTACCAGTTAGATGTCTTTGAACTATTTTCTAGTTCTATTTTATAATGCTATGATTAATATTTCCCACTCCAAGTCACAGGTATTCATTTGGAAGGAAGGAAGGAAGGAAGGAAGGAAGGAAGGAAGGAAGGAAGGAAGGAAGGAAGGAAGGAAGGAAGGAAGGAAGGAAGGAAGAAGTTTATTAAGAAGGAGCTCAGGATTTGACAGGTAGAGCCCATACGATACACGAAGCTTTGGGTTCAATTCTCTACACTGCAAAAAAAAAATTAAAAAATTTATTTTTTATTATGCATTTATTTTTCATCCAAACCTTCAGAATCTGGCACATAAGCAATGGTGTAACACATCCCAGTTTGGTAGCCACATTTCAAGAGCTGGGAGTCCTCAGAGCAGCTCTAGATATTATAAGGAATCTAGCAGACACAGGACCACTGCTGGTATCATCAGAGTCCCAAACTCCAACTCTCTTTTACTAAAGCCTCCCTCTGTCCTTTTCTGGCACTTGGCCTGAGAAAGGATCTGGGAGTCCAATGTCCTATGAGTTTTCTCTACCCTGGCACACATATTACCTGCTGTCCTGGTACTGAATCACATCATTGTCCTCCTGGTATATTTATTGAGCACTTCCCAGATGGTGAGGCCTCTGAGGGCCCTAGGGATACAGGGGAACAAGCAGTTTTTTCTTGTCACTTAATTACAGAACATGTCGGTGTTTTTAGGGTCTAGTGGGGAGTCAGACTTTAATCAAATCATCAGACAAATATATAATTTCAAACCGACCAGTGCCTGGCAGGTGTGCCCATTTGAAGAAGGCTGATCTGTGGGTGCTGAGCTTGTATCATCTCTGGGATGTTTAATAGTGGTGGTCTGGTCCCTGGCCAGTCTGTCACAGTGAATGTTAATGTGACAATGAGAGTTGGATGAGATGATGTCTGGGTCCCTGCTGATTTTCAGCATCTGTCCATAAGCTCCATATGAAGTGTCCAAAACAGGGAGCAGTTGCCAGTTCTGGCCAGTGACTCAAGCCATCTAGCTCTGTTTATAAGCTCCCAACACACTTGAGCTGCAACATGAACAGTAACAAGGAAGAAAGGCATTCACTCATTTATTCATCGCCCAGCCATTCATGCCTCGCCCTTACTAGGATTCAGCTGGTATAAGCAAAGGCTGTGGACATTCAGAAAAGCAAGGGCAGCAGACCACCCTGCCAATTGGCACACTTTCCCAGAGAAGAGAAAGAACAATTTAAAGAAGAGGAAAAATCAATGCTAATAGAACTCCTTTTTCTGGTTCCTCAAATGACACTGTCCACCTTGGCTGCTGCCTAAAGCCCATGGCTATGCTGGGAAGTACAAACCCAATCTTTGTGAGCTGTTCAAACCTGGCCAAATCAATAAGGCAGTGATGCAGCTGTGGGGTGCAGGGAGGCTGAGTTCAAGGGGCACACTGGACTATTCTTCTTCTACCCCTGGAACAGGGCAGGGACCATCCCTTCAGTCTCAGATCCCCAGGGACAAGGTAATTTCAGCCACTCTTGATGTAACCTATACATCACTGTCTTCTCGCCCAGCTCTCAAATTAAACTCTGATGTATAAAGTTAAACAAAAATGAGAGAAAAATTGGCAGAGGTTGAAGAGGGTCAAACTAGTCAAAACACAAGGTAGACTATTGCTGCTTTTGATTTATGTTATTCTGTACATTTAGAAACAATAAAATTATAAATCTCTCCGAGAGACTTTTTTTCCCTAAGAATGAGGCATTACTAATTCATTTTCAATAGACTCCCAGATTTCTCAACTCGGGGGAACACAGTAATTTTTTTTTTCCAGGAAAGATGCCATGGTTTGACCCCAGCAATGCTGAGCCAGTTTTCTGAAGATCAGGGTCCTTGCAACCACCTTAGTTAGGGATGGTCACCCAGAATTATCAGGGAATGTCACAAATGAAGGAGCTGTTTGCTTCATTCTTTAGTCAGTCCTCTCAAACAGAGAATTAATTGTTTGCTTCTAATTATTGAAGAAACTGAGGCTCAAGACCTTGCAATTTGGGCCAGAGTGATCATATAACTAAGTACTCTTGCACTGTGCTGATCCAGGTTGGATTCCTGACACTGCTAAGAGTGTTCCCTGAGCACAGAGCCAGGCATACTTTCTCCTGTGAAGTAAGATAAGGTCCTATCCCACTCCCCCTTTGGGGAAGGAATAAAATAAAATAACTAAAAATAAAATATGATTATGGGTAGGATGAATTGCTGCAAAGAAAATGTAGATCAAGGGGATGGAGATCTAGGGGAGACAGGAAGCCCAAGGAAGATGAGATGTGGGAGCAAGGAATCTAATTTGCATTGTGAAAAGACCCCAAAGGCAGAATTAATGGAAGGGCTTGTATGCCAGAGGCCAATGGGAAGGCCGTGACACTTATCTGGAGGAGACATGGTCACCTGACCAGGATAGCAGTACAGGTGGGTTTGGAGTCAGAATCTGTAATAATAGTCAAGCATGGGGAAGGAAGCTCTGATCCATGTCCCAGCATCTGTGCCCAGCATTAGCTTTGAATTCCTAGCAGACAATTGTACCCAATCTATGCATGTGAGTGTGAACACTGTGCATGCACACATGATTTTATCTGCAGGTTTGTGTGTGATAAGGAACTCTTTACCATGGTCAGGTACATTTTCCCAACTGAAAACGTGAGAAATTGGAGAAGTTTGCTCCAGTCCACTTAACTCCTCATTCCCTTTCATTCCCTCCCCTGGTTACTGTGAGTGGAGTCTTTGAAACAACTTACCAAGGTCTTCAGCACTATCCACCTGCCCAGCCCGTGGCTGCCATTAGAATTGTTCCATGAACATCCTGGCATAGTGAGATGCTCAGGGGTGTTTGAAACCACCTGCCTCGCACTCTGGGATGCTTTTTTGCACAGATGCAACCCCTATGGGCAGAGGCCAGGATGAGACTTCTGAAGCTGACCAAACCCAACTATCTGTCAGAATTGATAGCTGCTACTGTCAAATCTGTGTCCTTGCTCTGCATATAGCTGTGGGTGCAATGAGAAAAGTGAGGGTCCTAGAGAGAGTTCAACCTGAGCAGACCATCTGTTTGTCCCTCACAAAACAGGGCTGTGGTTAAGGGGTCTACGGAGGGAGAATCTCCCCAGGACCTGGCCATTCTTCCTGGCCCTTCTTTGGGGCCTGAACTGAGCTTTCTCATACAACCCAGACTTTCCCAAAGGTGATAACAGTGAAGGTAAATGTAGTAACAGCCTTGGTGCAAATGGGAAGCACATTCTGCTTGTTTGTTTAAATAAGTAAAACACATTTTTATTAAATTAAAAACTTTTTTTTAAATTTTACTTTTAGAGGGGACATACGCAGCAGTACTCAGGGGCTACTCCTGGCTCTGCATATAACAATTACTCCTGCCAGTGTTCAGAGGACCATATGGGATACCTGGAGCCCAGCCTCCTGCTTGCACAGTACAGTACAGGTGCTCAGTAAATGAGTGTCAGTGGGAATATCAGATATATTACACTAAAGATAATCCTCATTGTCACAATCATGCCTGCTCTATAAAAGACACTGAAGGGTAAAGTCACACAGAGACTGGGAAAACTATCTGCAAATCACCTATTCATTGCATCATAGAACTTCCAAGGTATCTGGTTCTTCCCCATCCTGTGTGGTCTCTCCTGAGTTGCTTTGGCTCCCAGGCTCAACTACAGATACCCCACAGAGCAGAACAAGGTCTTTGAAGGCTCTAGTCCTCCTCCACCCTCCACCTAGAAACTGGGCCCTGGCTCCTTGCTCAGTTTTCAGCACTCCCGGGTTTGCATACCTGAGATTCCTCTCCTACTCCTTATTGGCTCAGATTGTAGTTGTCTGAATACTTGTGTTTGTGTATTCCGCTAATGGTTCTCTAAAAGAGAAGGCAGCAGGAACTTCCTTGCCCTACCCGTTGGAGCCAGATCTCACAGTTAGGTTATCAGGAAACACCGGGGGTTTGCGCCAACAAAGGAGGGATTAACCCAAGGAAGCAAAGATTCAGAGAAACAGGAGCTTTGGTAGCTGTAAGAAAGGAAAGAAACTCCCAGGATGGCAGCAAAAGAAAACAGCCCTATGTTATCCGGCCTGGCTAAGACAACAAGGGGGAAGGCAAGACTGCAGAGAGGCTCACCCAGAGAAAAAAAGAGCAACATTGGATCCAAGGCTGTGGGTATAGAAAGCTAAATCCTGTGTACCAGTGAACTGGCTTCAGGAAAGACACCATGGGATGAGACCACTAGATTGCCGGTGCATTCTTCCTGTGCAATGAGCTGTGTTCTTGTTAGAATGATGCTGTGGTTCCTGTCTGTGGTGAACAAAAGCAATGGGAAGAGGAGAAGAAAGTCAAGATCCTCCTGCTACTGTTGGTAAAAGGAGACCTGGGCCTGGAGCCTCAGATAGTACCTTAGGCCCCTTTGCATTGAGACTGCTTTGGAAGGTGCTGGTGGAAGGTGTGTACTTGAAGCTATGATATGTAGTGGGGTGTAGGTTGGAAGCAGGTAGGGTTGTTGGTGTGGCATCAGCAATAGAACACCAGGACATGAGGTTCAGCCTTCCCTGGGAGAGACATGTAAAAGGACAGCATTGCCCAAAGCTTTTTGCTGAGCCTAAGGCTGCAGGGAGATCCCAGCTGAACCTGTGGTCAGTGCCTGCCCAAAACCCTGATGGCAAAGACCACTCTGCTTTTCAGGGACAATGGACAGCCTCAGGCAGGAGCCTCAGCTAAGATATTCCATCAAGCTGCCCCACTATGTAGAAAGAGCTGGCTCACTGTTCTCCAGCATGGAATGCTGGAGGACTCATCCAGAAAAAGATGAAGGCCTGAAGAGCACCCACACTCCAAGCTCAGGGCTCCTCTCTCTGCACAGAGAATGTGCAGTGCAGTTTATAATGCCAGAGAGAGCCCTTCTAGAAACCCCCAGCCCCTTCCATACTGCTCTGCCAGGAGGTGTCCAGGTACCTTTGCTCACCTCCTCCACAAAGAATAGGTAGGGCTTCTCTCATCTGTGTTTGCTTCAAGCCTGTCAGGATGATGCCCTCCTCCCAAGAGTCCTCCCCATCAAACCAGACTTCTGCAGAAAGGAAAAGTCATACAAATGCCTGGGACTGAGAACTGGGTCCTATCCCCAAGGCCCACCTTCACCCAAGATTCCTAAACTGTTCTGCTGGCCTATTTTCTTGCAGTGATTGTGAAGTATTTGAGTCCAGGAACTGAACCAGTACAGGCTGCACGGGGTACTGCTCAGTCACACAGAGACACATGGTGGTCTGTGGGGGTTTATATACACAGGGTTATTTGAGGATCTGGGCTCCCCTAAATTCTGGAGTCATATTATCCTAGTCCCTTTCTTCAACCATATCCAACTGGTAGCATGAAAGCAAATCTGCACCAGTACCTCAAGAAACATTAGGGGTGCAATGAGAGCAAAAGTTCCACACTGATTGGAGCTATTGCCTCTTTTCAAAAAATAAAGGAGGAAGCAACCTCAACCCCCACACCCCCAAAAATCTACCATTTAAAGTTTTTTAAATAAATAGCTAGAGTGATAAGACAGCAGGTAGGATACTTATTAGAAGGATAAGGGGATTCAGTGCTCTAAGAGCCATCAGCCAAGAAAAGTCAACAGGAAAAGGTGTTTGGTGAGACCCAGAGACTTGGGAGGAACTTGGACCTCCTCAGAATCTGCAAATGAGCCAAAGTCTCACTTCCCATCTGCCTGTTGACAGAGCCCTGATCATCTCAGAGAAGCTCTTTACCTGCACATCAGTTCCTACCTCAGCACCACACCTGAAGCCCGGCTTGGACAGTTCACAGGCCAGATGCTTCTGTCTCTCCTCCATTATGTTCCTTTACTACTGCCTGGCTGGATTGGGAAAGTTAAATCTATAGACAACACTTAGAAATGTTCAACAAAGGTTTTTCATGCACATTACTGAAAAATCAGACAAGATTCTAGGCTCTTAAAGCCTCTCAATAGAGCTCTTTTTTATCATAAATAAAATTCTTGTTTATCATTTAAATTTTTTTAAATTTATTTTTATCCTTTCTTATTAGTACACGGGAAGGGGTTGACCACACTTGGAAGTACTCAGAGGTTACTCCTGACTCAGAAATCACTATCTGGGATATTGGGGGATCAATAACAGGATGCAAGAACACATGCAAGGCAAGTGTTCTACTGACTTTCCTGTCTCTCAGCCTCTACTAATTTTTTTTTTTTGGTTTTGGGGTCACACCCGTTGACACTCAGGGGTTATTACTGACTATGCACTCAGAAATTGCTCCTGGCTTGGGAGACCATATAGGATGCTGGGAGATTGAACAGTGGTCTGTCCTAGGTCAGCGCGTGCAAGGCAAACACCCTACTGCTGCGCCACCACTCCGACCCCTCTACTAATTATTTCTTTTAATGATTTTTGATTTATAAAATTATATTTGATTTGGGAATACAGTTTCACACATCTCCAAAGTGCTTTACTACACCACTCCATCACCAAAGTACAAATAATATTCTCATCTCATCCAGTGAGTTTCTCTTCACTTTAGATACCCCCTAATCCTTCTCTCATATCCCCACTTACTGCCTTGTAGCCTCAGTACTGAGGTCCAATTCTAAGGATCATTTTTTTTCTTGGCTTTGCTTTGTGTCTCTAACGCCCACATGTAAAGTGAGGTCACCTGGTTTTTATCCTTTGAAAGTCTGCTTAGCAGGACTTAGTTCCATCCATGTTGCTAAGAAGACAGACTTTCCTCTTTCCATGGTCTGGTCAATGAGAGCCACTTTCAAAAAACCTAGGCACCCTCAGTAGAACAGATGACATAGCATTCTTCAAAACATGCTTCCAGATACTTGACCTCCCTACTGGCTCATAGAACAGCAGTTACCACCACTTTGGTAGGCCAATGGTCAACCTCCTACTCCTGGGGACGATTGGGTGAAATCAGTGATCCAAGTCACAGAAGGAAGGGTGGCACTTCAGTCACTTCAGCCAGTTAGCAGCAGGTCCCAAAGACTTTTCACAAGGTAGGACTGACCTGACTGCTAGTCCACTCAAGTTGCTTGAAGCTTCCTTCTAAAACAAGGATAAACAGAAAGCCACTCACTTCTGGGGTTCAGTTTAGCAGCATCTATTACCAAGTGTGGGATTCTAGTAGACAACAGCTGCCTCTGTACTTTCTTCTGGTCAAGTGAGTCATGTCTTTACTTGGATAATGATAAGCAGAGTAAATGTTTACTGAGACGCGTAATAGAAGACTTTTTTTTTTTTTTTTTTGGCAGGGAGGCCATACCCGGCTGTGCTCAGGGTTTACTCCTTGCTCTGTCCTCAGAGATCAATCCTGGTAGGGCTTGCAGGAATGTATGGAATTTCTGGGATCCAGTACAGGTTGGTCTCATGCAAGGCAAATACAGCACTATCACTCCAGCCCCAAAGAGAGGACAACTAGAAAGCAAGAGAAACTGACACTTGGAAAATATTTTTCTGCTTTTTGATTCATAATCATTGGTCTGAGTTAGTCATCTGGTACTAACTAGTCAGACCTTCTTTGGGCTGGAAAAAGAAGGAAATAGGCCTTTTTTTTTTCCCCTGAAAAAGGAGAGCTACTGGCCGAAGAGAAAAGGAAAGTTCCTAGAGTTTGCTCCAAGCATTTCAGAGTTGCTTTTACCACCCAGAGGGGTACTTCCCTTAACCAATTGCCCCAGTTGATCCTGGTAGAGTACTCGCTTGTCCAGCAGAGCTATAGAAAAAAGGTAAGGAGGGCAGAGAAGTTGCTTTAGTGGAAATATTTTTAACAGCGTAAATGGGAGAAAAGCTTTTAAAACATTCCAACGTCAACAAGAGGGATTGACTCTCTGGGATACAAACTCATTTAAGAAACTGACAATGAATGAGGAGCCCTAAAAATGGGACATTTGAGAAGGATTTCCAGTCATCTCCTATATTTTAAGAACCTGTACCCCAAACTGCACATATAGTAATAATAAATATTATAACAATACATCATTATATTTTATATATTTATATTATTTTATTATTATATTATATTTATATTATTTATACAATAAATAATTATTATCGAGTACATTATGATATAATAGATTATAAATATGTCTATTAGAAGGGAGAAAGGCAAAAATGTAATTCTGTTTTTGGCTGAAAATAAAAAGAAATACTATAATGTGTGAAAGCTTTTCAGCTGATCTTGCTTTACAGGCTAGAATGGAATCCAAGCACAAATTTTCCTCCTATAGTTAGGATCTTTAATGTTAAAGTTGACATGTCTGGGAGGGTAGCCAAAGGCACAAGAAAGGCAGCCACTACCCAGGTAACCACCCACTCAATAGCAGGTTCAAACTGGTGAGCTTTCCTAGGCACATGATAAAAAAACATGTGAAAGGATGGGGAGAGGAAGGGATTCCCTCTTCTTGCCTATAAGCACTCTGGTATATACTCTTTGTTTGAGACTGGAAATAGGCAGAGTAGAGGGTGACTGGCCATATCTTTTCTGACTTCTGATAGCACCTTGGTGTCTTTTGGAGCAAAGTACTTGGTCTGTCTTTACATTTCCTGCTGTGTGGAAGGGGTTAGAAATGACCCCTTCCCATACAGGTTTTGTGTCCCAGCACCAGTCCACATGGAACTGCTCCCAGAATTAGGCTATGGAAAGTGTGAAGAGGACAGTGTAAGTTTGGACAATGCCACAACCTATGCTCAGAGTGCTCACACTCTGAGGCTCTCTTGCTCATTGAGTAGGCACTGGAAGCGGCACATCAATTCAGTGTACCCATAGAGTGTTGGAATGCCAGTTGTGGGCGGTTTGATTCCAGCCAGGGAGCTGGTATAGCCTTGAAAAGGGAGGGAATAAAACGAACTTAAATTATCTATATTGAACATAAATTTGACAGTGTCATGTGTGCAGACTTTAGAGTCCCTTTAGGGAAAACTTGAGGACTTTGGTGAATCCACTGGAAAGAGTGTTTCTCTGCTCTGGCTGCCTGATGGGTGGGATAGTAGCTGAGACTAGTGAAAGGCAGAATAAGAAAGCAGAGAGGAGGGAAAGACACTTTCAAGTGATCCCATCCTGATGTCTGGATCCAGTTGTACCTGAACCTGCCATGCATTTGTCTACCAAAGCCTTTCATCTTAAATAGCTTGAGCCTGCTGTCCTTTTTTTTTTGTAAGATAATCATATTTATTTGAATAATGGCTATTATATTTTTGTATTTCACATAGTTTTTTTTTAATTTGTAAATATGATTTATTCTGATGCCTGATTGGCACCAGGGTCAGTGCCCAGGGAAGAACCTCAGAGCAAAGACCTATTTCATACAGTTTTAAAATAATCATTTCCTACTTTAGAAAAAATATCTTGAAGTTATCATAGAATATAAGATGCACTGAGTCTAGATATGGTCTTGAGTAGCATTATAATTTCAATTATATTTAATCTTCTGATCCATAAGCATGGAATATTTTCCTATTTGTATTTTCTTCAGTTTCTTTTTTTTCTTCAGGTATTTAATTTTTTTTTCTGTTCCAGGGTTCTTCTTTTTTGTCTTTTTTATA
>PVKC010016707.1:0-20643 GCA_004027635.1 Crocidura indochinensis
AAAAACCAAAAAAAAAAAAAGAAAGAAAAAAAAAAAGACCTTAATATCAGACCTAATACCATTAGGTATATAGAACAACACGTAGGTAAAACACTCCATGACATTGAGACTAAAGGCATCTCTAAGGAAGAAACTGCACTCTCTAAACAAGTGAAAGCAGTGATAAACAGATAGGAATACATTAAGCTGAGAAGTTTCTGCACCTCAAAAGAAATAGTGCCCAGGATACAGGAGCCACCCACCATGTGGGAGAAATTATTCACCCAATACCTATCAGATAAAGGACTAACATCCAAAATATACAGGGCACTGACAGAACTTTACAAGAAAAAAAAATCTAACCCCATCAAAAATGGGGAGAAGAAATGGACAGACACTCTGATAAAAAAGAAATACAAATGGCCAAAAGGCACATGAAAAATGCTCCACATCACTAATCATTAGGGAGATGAGAATCAAAACAACTATGAGATACTATCTCATACCACAGAGATTGGCACACATCACAAAGAATGAGAACAATCAATGCTGGCGGGGATGTGGAGAGAAAGGAACTCTTATCCACTGCTGGTGGGAATGCCGTCTAGTTCAACTTTTATGGAAAGCAATATGGAGATTCCTTCAAACACTGGACATGGAGCTCTCATTCGATCCAGCTATATCACTCCTAGGGATATGCTCTAGGAACACAAGAGCACAATACAAAAATCTCTTCCTCACACCTATATTCATTGCAGCACTATTCACAATAGCCAGACTCTGGAAACAACCAAGATGCCCTTCAACAAGTGAATGGCTAAAGAAACTGTGGTACATATACAAAAAGGAATATTATGCAGCCATCAGGAGAGATGAAGTCATGAAATTTTCCTATACATGGATGTACATGGAATCTATCATGCTGAGTGAAATAAGTCAGAGGGAGAGACATAGAATAGTTTCACTCACCTATGGGTTTAAAAAAAATAAATAAAAGATACTTTTTTCAACACTCCTCAAAGAAAAAGAGAGGAGGGCTGAAAGTTCCAGCTCACTTCATGAAGCTCACCACAAAGAGTGGTCAGTGCAGTTAGAGAAATAACTACACTGAGAACTATCATAAGCATATGAATGAATGAGGGAAATGGAAAGCCTGTCTAGAGTACGGGAGTGGTGAGGTAGAGGGAGATTTGGGACATTGGTGGTGGGAATGTTGTACTGGTGAAGGGGGGTGTTCTTTACATGACTGAAACCTAAGCACAATCATGTTTGTAATCATGGTGTTTAAATAAAGATATTATTAAAAAAGACAAACAAACAAACAAAAAACTATGGTAAAGCAGCGCAAAACACCACCATGCATCCTGGATGAAGAGTGTACTTCTATGAACCCAATCAGTGTTACCCTTCTGTATAATATCTCTGAAATGAACTTTTGAGTAAACATGCTCAGGATGTTCAATTAATTCAAAAAGAATGGAACATGCTGTTATTAAAACACAAGAGGCTTTGAGAGCAGTGGTGAATAAATTGTAAACAGAAATGTCAAAACAGAAAAACTTTGTAGGTTGTAAAATAAAAACCCACAGTTTGTGAGCCTGCTCTGTTTCAATCCCCTTCAGCTCTATGGTCTGAATAAGGAGGGCAGTGATCAAGAAACAATACACCAATTACTCAGGAAAAGATAGAGAACATGGCATCCATGACCTTTTTTCTCTTTGCTCTCCCCACCATAAGCCAGAACTGCTTTCTTTATTCAAACCAATTCCCAATCCCAGCAGGGTAAAACCAAGGGAGAGAAACAAAAGTACTATTAGATGGGTTTTTACTTATGTTAGGGAAAGAGGAAATCCTAAATCTTTGTTTAGGATTGTTAACAAGGTCTCATCTTATAATCAATTATCTTGTCCATTTTCATAGATTTATTCATTTATACACATGCATAAATATAATATTTATCTCAAGAAAACCAGGGCGGTTGTGTGTTTGTTCTGTTGTTTTGTTCATAATGAAACTATCAGCATTCACTGAAAGACATGGAAGAACTGTCAATATAATGAATGGTACAACTGAGACCGTACTCAGTACATTATTTGAATATATAAGGGAATGCTCTTTGGGTATATTTGGCTTTAAAAAAAGGCAAATGACTTCTGCTCAGCTAACTATTTCAGAAGAGGAAGACCAATAGGAAATGAAAAGGAAGGGAAGAAAGAGATCTCATCTTGTAATCAAAGGCAACTGGAAGACGCAGAGTAAGCCACATGGCACTAATCTACATATCATACTTTAATAAGTGAGTTCATTACTAATTCCACTAACATAAAAAATAAAGTACTTCTCAGTATGTCAAGTCTTTCTCAATGATCTCTGTCATTCTAGATAAAATGTTCTATAATAAAATATAATTATATATAATATATAATAATATATAAGATGTAGGGGCCAGAGCAATAGCACAGTGGTAGAGCATTTGCTGTATATGCAGCTGATCCAGGATGGACCTCAGTTTGATCCCCAGTATCTCATATTGTCCCCCAAGCTAGGAGCAATTTCTGAGCACATAGCCAGGAGTAACCCCTGAGCATCACTGGGTGTGGCCCCCCAAAACTAAATACATACTAAAATATATAATGTAATAATAATAATAATAATAGATGTAATATTAGTAGAGAAAATAGAGATGAGAACCAGGAGGATCAGGCCTTGGTTGAATCTTCTCAAATAGAGCTGAAGACTGCCATTAAGGCAGAGAAGGGACAACTGTAAAAATGGTAATTGGAAATGATTACTCTGGACAAGAATTGGGTGCTGAAAGGAGATAAAATGATAGGCATAATACCCCTCAAAATAATATTACAAACCACTGTGTCTAAAAAAGGGTAGGGTGGAGAAAGTGTGTATATATATTTGTGTGTGTGTTTGTGTTTGTGTTATGTGTGTGAGAGAGAGAGACAGAGACACAGAGGGAGAAAAAATGTCTCCTCCATAGTCAACAGGAGAAGGGCAGAGGTAATCTGGGAACACTGGTTGTGGGAAATGTGCACTTGGTGAAGGGTGGTGTTGTACATTGCATGACTGAAACTCATTAATGCTTTGCATTTGTGAAAAAACTATTATGAACAATCTTTTAACTACAATGCTTAACTAAATAATTAAAATGTATCAAAATCAATAAAGCAATAAACAACTAGCTAACTGAAACAATTACTCTGACTCTATATTATTATTTTTGATAGGGTTTTGAAACTGGTAGAATTCCATTATTCTTTACTAACTGCTCATTATAAAATTATTATTAGATATTAAAATCCTCATATATTATATATAGCCATTCTTTTCTTTTAAAATATGGAACGCTTCACGAATTTGCGTGTCATCCTTGCGCAGGGGCCATGCTAATCTTCTCTGTATCTTTCCAATTTTAGTATATGTGCTGCCGAAGCGAGCACAGCCATTCTTTCTTATATTTCTCAATATTTTTCTTCTGTTCAATCCTTTTCTTTAACATGAGAGAGAAGGGTTTTTGTTGCTGTTGTTGTTGTTGTTGTTGTTTTTTAGAAAAACTTGTCCAAAGTATAGTTTTTTACTATCCTTGCTTAGTAGGATCTGCCTTGGTCCTGGTATGAGAGACAGAAACCAGATTCTTTGGCTACCACATAACAACGTATTTTTGACACTACTACAGATGGATATGTCTGAAACCTGGAAAAAAAGAGTTTCTTTTTGGCAGAGTGATAGTGCAGCAGGTACAGGACTTGCCTTGCATGTAGTCAACACCAGTTTAACCTCTGTCATTATGTAAGTTACACTGAGCACCTCCGATGTGATGCTCGAGTACAACATTTGGAGTAAGCTCTGAGCAAACCACCCAAGCCCTACAAACCTCCCCACAAAATTGCCTTGCTAAGCATAGTTCCATGGAAAGTTGTTGAAGCACAAAAGTAGCCTTCACCCACGAATAGATAAAGCATAACGGAGACATCACTTTCCACAATTTTAAATTGTATTACAAAGCTATAATCATTAAAAAGCATATTATCGGAATAACAACATACCCTCAGATCAGTGGAATTGATTTGAGTATACAGAGAAAGTTCCCCAGACAATCAACTAATATTTGCTAACGAGGCAAGGAATTCAAAATGGATCAAGAAAAGTGTCTTCAACAAGTGGTGTTTGCGCAACTGGCTAGCCACTTTCAAAAAAACGAACTCAGACCCCCAGCTGTCACCATGCACAAAATTCAAATCCAAATGGATTAAATAACTTGATATCATCCTGAAATCATAAGTTATATAGAACAACGTGTAGGTAAAACACTCCATGACATTGAGACTAAAGTCATCTTCAAGGAGGAAAGAGCACTCACCAAATAAGTGGAAGCAGAGATAAACAGATGAGAATATATTAAGCTGAGAATCTTCTGCCCCTCAAAAAAAGTGCCTATGATACAAAATACACCACAGAATGGAAGAAACTATTCACCTAATATTCATCAGATAAGAGGCTAATATCCAAAATATACAAGGTACTGACAGAACTTAAGAAAAAAAATCTAACCCTATCAGATATTGGGGAGAAGAAATGAACAGACACTTTGTCAAAGAAGAAATACAAGTGGCCAAAAGACACATAAAAATATTCCACATCATGGGGTCCGGGAGATAGCATGGAGGTAAGGCGTTTGCCTTTCATGCAAAAGATCATCGGTTCGAATCCCGGTGCCCCATATGGTCCCCCGTGCCTGCCAGGAGCAATTTCTGAGCTTGGAGCCAGGAGTAACCCCTGAGCACTGCCGGGTGTGACCCAAAAACCACACAAAAACAAACAAACAAAAATATTCCACATCGCTAATCATCAGGGAGATGAGAATCAAAAACAATAATGAGGTACCATCTCACACTACAGAGACTGGCACATATCACAAAGAACAAGAGCAATAAGTGTTGGTGGGGATGTGGAGAGAAAGAAACTTTTATTCACTGGTGGTTGGGAATGCCATCTAGTTCAACCTTTATGAAAAATAATATGAAGATTCCTCAAAAAACTGGAAATGGAGCTCCCATATGATCCAGCTATACCACTCCTAGAGATATACCCTAGGAACAAAAAAATACAATACAAAAATCCCTTCCTCACACCTATATTCATTGCAGCACTATTTACAATAGCCAGGTTCTGGAAACAGCCAAGATGCCCTTCAAAAGATGAATGAATAAAGAAGCTGTGGCACATATACACAATGGAATATTACACAGCCATCAGAAGAGATGAAGTCATGAAATATTTTTATATGTGGATGTACATGGACTCTTTTTTTTTGTTTTGTTTTTTGGGCCACATCCAGTGACGCTCAGGGGTTACTCCTGGCTATGCGCTCAGAAGTTGCTCCTGGCTTGGGGGACCATATGGGAACTGGGGGATCAAATCACGGTCCGTCCTAGGCTAGCGCAGGCAAGGCAGGCACCCTATTTCCAGCGCCACTGCCCGGCCCCTACATGGACTCTTGTATTCTGAGTGAAATAAGTCAGAGGGAGAGAGGTAGACAAAGAATAGTCTCACTCATCTATGAGTTTGAAGAAAAATTAAGGAGATTACTGTAATAATGCCTAGAGACAATGGAGATGAGGGTCAGAAAGACCAGCTCACAATATGAGGATCACCACAAAAAGTAGTGATAAAGTTAAAGAAATAACTAAACGAATAACTATGGTGACAAAGTCAATGAGTAAGAGAAGTTGAATGCCTGTCTCAAATACAGACAGGGGTTGTGAAGGAGGGAGAGGGCACTGGTGGTGGGAATGTTGCTCTGGTGAAGGAGGGTGTTCTGTTTATGACTGAAACCCAACTACAATCATGCTTTTAATCATGGTGCTGAAATAATGATCTTATGTATAAAAAATAAAAATAAAATAAATCATTTTTAAATGTAGTTGCCATCATTTAAAAAAAAAAAAGAAATAGCCCTCTCCTCATTTTGCGACAGACATTTATGCATGTTTTTACACACCAGCCATGAGAAATGATTGCTGGGCAGTCTCTAGTCAAGATGTGGAAGTTGTGGCTGTGAGTTTTCTTGCATAAAATGAGTGTGAATTAGAAGAGGTTTTGTTTATATAGTGTGTGCATAGAAGAGACTTTGTGACAGAATTGCCAGTCCAGTGCTAAAATCTCTTATGGAATAAGGGCTAGGATTAAGTTAGCTTCTAAAAAACAAGTCATGACATCAGGTTATCTGAAGCAAAAATTGCAAAATTTATTAAGGGCAAGCATATACTCTGAGCTATGGATACATGAAGAAAGTTTAGAGGATGGAAGCTAGAGAATGGAACCAGTCTTTTCCTCACAAACTGGCTTGCCAACTTCAAAAATTTCATCAGCCATGAAAGTACAGCATAGAGAGTAGGCACCAAGACAACAACTATTCATTAACTCACAACAATGAGAATGACACCGATTAATAAGATTGGAAACAATATTTGCTGCTGGGATATGGTGACAAGTCAACTCTCACTCACTGCCGGTGGGAATTTTGTTCAAATGAACCATATGGAAAACAGAGTAAAAGACTGAGTAGGATTGAGTAGGAGATTCAGAGTGATAGGACAGTGGGTAGAATGATTGCCTTCTATGCATTCAACCTTACTTTGATGCCTAGCATCCCACAGGTCAAACCAGATCCCTAGGAGTGATCTGGAGGGCAGAGAAAGGATTAACTCCTGAGCATTGCTGGATTGCCCCTAGCTCACCCTCTAAAAATGCTTAATTAGAAATGGAGCTCTCATATGACCCAGCTATTGTACATTGTGCCTTTTATACCCTCAAGACCAAACTATTTGAAAGAATATGATCACCCTCCTTCTCTGCAGCATGTAGCACAATTGCTTAAACACAGGATCAACGTGGGCGCCTGAGATATGGCAGTGGATGATGAAACTGACATAAATTCACAACAGACGTGTCAGGGGCCTTGACATGGATGAAGTGGAGGTGAGATAGAGGTACATAGCTAAACAACAGATATATCAATTGTTATATATATATATATATATATACAATTGTTGATATATATATAATTCATATATATATCAATTGTTGAAGCAGGAAACAAAAGCTCTGATAATTCATCTTAAATATGTGCCCGCTAAAGAGCATAACTGGTGTTGCAAGGGAATGTAAGGACATTGGTGAAGAGAAGTTAACGAGGGGAGTGCGATTGTGCTAGAAAATTGCATTCCTGATAGTTTCTGTATGGACTCAATTTGTAGATCACAGTACCTAAATTAAAAACATTAAAAATGTTAAATAAAAACCCATTTTGGTGTCCAAAATCTAGTCTTACTAGAACACAGTTATTTCTATACATGTACCTATTGTCTGTAGACATTTCCCTAGCCTCCTCTTCCTGTTGACCCCACTCCTTAACGGATTTCCTGTTAACTGTTAACTGCTGTACTGGGTATTGGTGGCAGTTGGTGCCAGTAGAATAAAGATGAATGAGGAGGTAGGTGGGTGTGCTCTAGATCCACAGGGCCTATAGAAAGTCCCTGGATCCCCACACTTTTTCTCTCTTTTATTACTGTCTTGATTTTTCTAATTATCGTGCCAACCCTGTATTGTAATAGTGACTATTAGGAAAATGATAGATGGAACTGATCGCTCTGCACAAGAAATCTGCTCTGAAATGGGGGAGACTAACAGGTGAGGCAAAACTACAGAGTCAAAAAGGAAAGAGAGAAAGAGATACAGAGACAGAGAGACAGAAGCAATTTGCCTATTCTAGAGCAAGGCAAGGTATGGTGTGGGAGGTAAATGGTAAACATTAGTGATGCCAAAGGAAAAGGCGGATGAGTGAAGGATAAAGATTGTATGACTTAAATTCAACATTGAACAAATTTATCACCAAGTTGCTTTAAAAAAGCAATTAAATTTTTCAAAAAAGAGGAAAGCATATATTCTGCATGTATGAGACTCTGGTTTGATCCCTAGAACTGCCTGGCCCCAAATAGCCATAACTTCCATTAAAAAGCCTAAAATAGTTTTAGGATGTCACTAGAAAATAGAATCCTAATTTTTGGTAATAATTTAAAAATAAATACAAAATGTTAAACACAGTTTGCATGGCATTATTATTGAACATTGTAATATGTAGTACCTAGCAATATGCAATCTGATATGAAAAATACAAATTATAAATGTCCTCTCCGATTTTTTTACTTGCAAAGTAGCCCAGCAGGATGGGCATTAGGACAAAGTCCCAAGTGACAGCACAAATTACATGCAGTACTTGCTGTGTAGAGGGTGTCTTCCCTGACTAGTGAGAATTTGGCTTTGGGCACAGGGTCTCATACATCTAAAATTTTTTGAGGATGCAGTGAGTCCAGTGGCATAATGGAGTCAGAGGTTTTCCAAGCACATAAGCACACCACAATGAGGGTAGTAGTGGCTGACACAAAACTAATGAACTAATGATCAGGGGCAGGAATCCAGCTATAGGCACATCCCCAGGAAGGCTTTCTAGATTATCTTCTTCTCTCTCCTGATTTGGAGAATTTCTCATATACAGCAAAAGGCAAGCAAAAGATTTTTAATTCACTTTTACCACAATAAAAATGTAACAAAAATAGTCCTAATATCTGGAGGCAGGTGCCTGATTCTGAGTGTCTGTGTGAACTATAGTAATGGGAAGAAAGATGCCACAATGCAGTTCTTAGTGAGGAGGCTTTCCCAGTTGTTTCAACAGAGTTATTTTGCTGGGAGAGACTTTCTTCAGTGTACCTGGGTTGGAAAAATTTAGATTGACATCAGCTGGACATCAGTACTATTGTCATTGGTGGTCTATTGGGGAGTGTGTCCAGTATTTGGATACATACTTCAGTATTTTACAACCTCTAGTATCTGTAGCATCTGTCTACAAATACTGGCTGTCCCCTGCCTGGAGACAAGGTGGTGTCTATCTTCTTGGACAATAGCCTGCCAAACTGACCTGGGTAGGGTTGTGCTCAGATCATTCCCAGAGGTTCACTAATGATTGATTGTGACTTTTTAAATATGTTTGAATTTATAGTTAAGAGATAAACAGTTTCAGGGCACAGAATTCTCTGATCTTTGTACTGTTTTCTCTAATTACAGTTAAGGTCAGGCCTTAAATAAGGTAATTGTCTTTAATTCTTGCCTTTTCCTTGGAAGCAATTTAATGTAATAATGATAGAGCTTTCTGATGGCTTCAGCTACCAAGTTAAGAAATTGCAACTCTCTAGTAGGAAATGTACATGAAAGGTGAAAAAAGATCTTGATTTCCTGGTGAAAAATTACATGCTATCTTTCTCAAAAGAAATGTATTTGATTAGAGATTTATAGGCATGTGATTGAGAGTTAGAGGACCTAGTCTATGTTGTAAGTAGGCATATTGGACAGTGTCCCATTGTTCAGAATCACAACAGTGCAAATGAGTATGGCCACACATGGAGAAAAGATAATTTAAAACACATTAGTAGTGTTCTTTCCAAGAAATATATTCACTTGGATTCGCAGTTCTCAGTATCATTCATGACTTCCATCATATCCCATGATGTAATGTATTATGCACTTTTCATATTTTATGACTAGTCAAAGCAGTGAAAATCAGGGATCACATAATAACCTCAACTTTAAAAACATTCAATTAGGTTTGAATGTCTCTAGCAAGAAACGCGCTAGTTAGGGAACGTTGCGACATTACCCATAGATATGTAAGATTTGGGGCTGGAGGGGTAGCACAATGGTAGGGTGTTTGACCTGCTTACAATCTATCTGGTACTGATTCTGGTTTGATCCCAGCATCTCCTATGGTCCCCTGACCCTACTAGGAGCAGTTTCTGAGCACAGAGTCAGGAGTAACTCTGAGTGTAACTGGGAGTGGCCCCCAAATAAACAGACAAAAAAAAGTACACTTATAGGAATTTGATCATTAGTCTGCTGTCACATATTGTTCCGTTATTGAATTTGAGGGCTTTTCCTATTCCAACTTTGTTTGTGAATATTTTGTCAAGTAAAGTTCACCACGTAACCCCACACAGCTCTAGGTGAGTTCCAATTACTCTTTTCTCAGAGCATACGGAGAAGAAAAAACAAATATCCTGGAGAATGGTTCTTACACAAAAAATTCCCAAAAGAGTGGTAAATTTCCCTTGTTCTTTGTAAAATTAAAAAAAGTCTTGTCCCCTTTAGAACCAATCTCTAATGAGTTTGTGCCATTTTTCTAGGGACTATAAGCACAATGACCTTGGTGAAATTTTACAGTAAGTATCCCGTTTTCAAGTAGACACTTGTAAGTGTTGCTTTCTTTGGATGGTTCAAAAAGTCATAGTTTTCTATCTATGTATAAATATTTGTATATATTGTGGCAGAAGTATATTTCTCCACTTGGATAGTTTTAACCTACTAGATCAAAGACCAAATATCCAGCCTCATTGAACTGGGTTGATATACCAGTGAAATGATCTTTCCAATACTCTTGCTTCCCATTTTATTTCTTGATATCTTTGACTCAAGTTTCCATCTGGCTTGATAATTACACCAAAATAATAGATGACTTAGATAAAAAAAATGCATATTCGGGTATGATTCTCTTAATATTATCTTCTCTTTCTTTTTCCTGTGTGTGTAGGCTTCTGAAGAGAAGAATGAAGAGAATGAAGGGCCAGGTGAATGGGTCTGAAGGAAGGGGGCTGCAAGGATGAAAAGAGAGTAAGAAAGATTAAGAAAAAACTTTAGAGAGACAGCATGGGGTGCACTGAGAGCAAGAGCCCAGGGTGTTTCCTGTGGGCATTGTCATTCTGATCATTTGTATTAAGAATCCTCAGATCATTATTTGCACCATCTCTCAGACTGCCAGACCTCTAGCAAAAGGTTTAGAAGTGTTCTACTGCAGAGAAGTCAATTATAAAAGATATACATTTTATATATGTAGCCTTACTCTGAGGGTATGTACTATGAAATCACTCATTTAAAGACTGAGGTCTTTCAAGGGAAGGGAAGAGGGTACATTCTGATGTTTGAGTTCTGTAGTGGTTAGAGGTATAGTTTAAAGAGATATTTGTATCTATAACTATATCTATAATTATTTATATCATGAAAATATCCCTCTAAGAAGCATTTGTATAACCTCTATGTAATGATGTAAAATGGAATTCACCATATCTTCATGTCATTCACTACATTAAGATTCTGAGTGTGCCCAAAGCCCAGGGGGGCTGAAACATGGGTAGATCAGTGTCCTTGAAGGGAATCATAAAGTCTGAGTGATGAGGCAGGCCACCAGGGAAATGGTGATTCTGGAAGTTGGAGGCCACAAGCCTGGTTTAGTCAGGACAGAGCTTGGCCCACCCTCTCTTCCTGAGAAGGCCAGCCTTCTACTGCATGGGTTGGCATATCGTAATCTTTCAAAGTTCAGTTTATATCTCCTTCAAGAAAATAGTGGGAGTATAGAACTGGCTTGGTTCCAACTTGGTGACTGCATTTGTGGGCATAGATACAACTGTCAGACTTCCCTGAAGAAGGAAGAAACAAGGGAAGGGACCCACTCTCTTCCAAAAGCCCTATTTTTCAACCATTACCTTTAGTAAGTGGAAGAACCTTCATTTGTACTTATAGAGCCCAATAAGATAACAACATCATCCCTTTCCTTTTTTTTCTTTTTTAATAATTTTTATTTTAACCGAAGTGGATTACAAATATTTCACAGAAATATTTTAGGTACCTAGTGACATTGAATCAGGGGCATTCCCACCACCAATGTTGTCCACCCTCTACCTCTGTTTCCAGTGTGCATCCCATAACCCCCTTCTTTGTCCCCCAGGCTACTAGTATAAGCAGACCCCTTTGTGTCTAGCTTGTTGTAAATTGGATATCAAGTCTGTTGTTCTTGGCTTTGGATTTGGTGGGGTTTTTTTTTGTTTGTTTTTTATTTATCTATTTTTTTTGGTTTTTGGACCACACCCGGTGACGCTCAGGAGATAATCCTGGCTATTCGCTCAGAAGTCGCTCCAGGCAGGCACGGGGGACCATATGGGGAACCAGGGGATCGAACCCCTGTCCGTCCTAGGTGAGTGCAGGCAAGGCAGGCACCTTACCTCCAGCGCCACTGATTTTACGGATTTGGTGTTTAAGTCTGATCATTTTTTTTTCTACTCAATATTCATACGACTGGTTTTGGTGTCCTCCATTATTTCCCTTGCAATTTGTGAGGCAGAACAAGATGGTTTAAGTTATGTGGTTCTGTTTGAAGGAAAGAAAAAAAGAAAAATAAAAGGAAAAGATGTTGTTGTTAAATGAACTGATTTGCATGTGCTGTACACCCTTGCATTCCTGAGATGTAACCCACTTGATTATGGAACATCATATTTTGATGTGTTTTTGGATTAATTCCACTAAGATTTTATTTAGAAAACGTTCATTTTAGGGTCAGAGGGCCAGTGTTCTGGGCTTCTTCGTGGCAGGGTTCGAGGGACCTTACGTTTTGCACAGATCAAACGCAGTTGGGTATGTAAGGCAAGTGTTTGAACTGCTATTCTAGCTCTTCAATTGCTTTTGAGAATGTTTATGTCAATATAATCATCAGGGAAGATCATCTTAAATGCTCTACTCTTGTAGGATCTCTATCTCCTTTAGCAGTTACTGTGATATTTCTATTTCTTTCTTTTTGTTTGTTTGTTTGTTTTGTTTTGGGGTCATACCCGGCAGTGCTCAGGGGTTATTCCTGGCTCCAAACTCAGAAATTGCACCTGGCAAGCACGGGGGACCATATGGGATGCCGGAATTCGAACAGATGACCTTCTGCTGAAAGGCAAACGCCTTACCTCCATGCTATCTCTCCGGCCCGATATTTCTATTTCTAATTCTTCTATATATTTGAAGAGTTGTGAAGTGAGTCTGGTATGATGACCCTGGATGAAGAGCTTGTGAAGTTCAACAGTGAATACAACAGGGTCAGAGTTATATTCTTTTTTTGGGGGGTGGGTTGGGCCACACCCGGTGACGCTCAGGGGTTACTCCTGGTTATGCGCTCAGAAGTCGCTCCTGGCTTGGGGGACCATATGAGAAACTGGGGGATCGAACCGTGGTCTGTCCTAGGCTAGTGCAGGGAAGGCAGGCACCTTACCTTCAGCACCACCGCCCGGCCCCCAAGAGTTATATTCTAAGGGAAATTATTCTTCATGATTTCTGATTCATCACTGGTGATTGGTCTATTGTTTTCTTGCTCACTTTTAGATTACATGACTCCAAGAAAAGGTCCATTTTTCTGTAGGTTCTCAAGCTTAACAGTTTAAAGTGGTTAATGGTCATTTCTCATGATAGCTTGAATTTTGCTTGTAATATCTGTCCTTTTATCAATGAGTCCATTTGTTTTGCTCATTTTCTTTTTCCCGCTAAGTTCAGCTAAAGGTGTGTCTCTCATGTTCATTCTTTAGAATTCTTGGTTTCATAGGCTCTGTCTTGAATATCGCTTCTTTGATTTTTGCTCTAGTTTTCATTATTTCCTTCCTTCTACTAGTTTTTTGTTTCACTGGATATTGTTTCTCCAGTTGCTTTAGAACAGTGTTTCAATCCTTGATTTGAGTATTTTCTTCTCTCTGAATAGAGGCTTGACTTTCTTCCTTAGATAGCATTGGATAATGGTTGGATTTCCTTTTCCCAGAAATTGAATAAGCTTCCTCAAAGTTTCGTTTTCTACACCCATCATGCTTAAGTTAGCGTTGTCCCCCAAAGATCCTGAACAACTTCAGAAGCTGTTCATCTGAGTGTTGAGCTTTGAAACAACTGATGAAAGTCTAAGAAGCCATTGTGAGATATGGTCCACCCTCACAAATTTGTGGTCATAAGAGACGCCAACACCTAACAATCCCGAGGTTTTGGGTTTCTCACATATGCCACTGTGGAGGGAGTGGATGCAGCATGAATGCATGGCTGTACAAGGTGGATGGAAGGGTTGTGGAACCAAATAGGGCTGTCTCCAAAGAAGATTCTTTTTTTTTTTTTTTTTTTTTGGTTTTTGGGTCATACCCAGCAGAATTAAAGCTGGTGCTGCTTCTTTGAGATTTAATTTAGTGATTATCTCAACTCAAAGGTTTCCTACCACTTTTCTCTACTACTCTTTCAGGAGTCTCAATAAACTTACCTATTTTTTTTTTGGTTTTTGGGTCACACATGGCAGTGCTCAGGGGTTACTCCTGGCTCCATGCTCAGAAATTGCTGCTGGCAGGCACGGGGGACCATATGGGGCACCAAGATTCAAACCGATAACCTTTTGCAATGAAAGGCAAACGCCTTACCTCCATGCTATCTCCCGGGCCCCTCCAGAGAAGATTCTTAAAGATTTGGTATTCACATAACTGTGAAAAAGATTTTTGTTGGTGGCATTGAAGAAGATATGGAAGAACATCAACAAAAGTTTATTTCAAACAATTTGGGGAAATTAAGGTGATTGAAGTCATGACTGGTGAGGTAGTGGCAAGAAGAGAGGCTTTGCTTTTGTGGCATTTGATGACCATAATTCTATGGACAATATTGTCATTCAGAACTATCAGACTGTGAAGTAAAAGAAAGCCCTGTCTAAGGAAGAAATGGCCAGTGCTTCAACAGCTCTGGACACTAGTGGTCATGAAGGAGGTTTTGGTGGGAATGACAACTTTGGTCATGGAGGAAACTTCACTGGGCAAGGTTGCTTTGATGGAAGCTAAGCATGATGGTGAATATGGTGGCAGTTGGGATGGCTGTAATGGATTTAGCAATGATGGTGATTATGGAGGAGGTGGCCCTGATTCCTCTGGAGGAAACAAATGCTATGAATATAGTGGACAGGGTTATGGAAACCAGGGCAGTGCCTATGGCACAAGGAGTAGCTATGAAAGCTATGATCATGTAGGAGGCAGAGGCGGCTGTGTTGATGGTCGTGGTAGAAGCAATTTTGGAGGTGGTGGAAATTACAATGATTTTGGCAAATACAATAATCAGTCCTCAAATGTTGGGTCCATTAAAGAAGGATACTTTGAATGTTGAAGTTCAGGTCCCTAGCATGGTGGAAGCCAATACTTTGCCAAACCATGAAACCAAGGTGGCTCTGGTGGTTCCAGCAGTAACAGTAGTTATGCCAGTGGCAGACAGTTTTAATTGCCAGGATACAAAGCTTGGCAGGAGAGGAGAGCCAGAGAAGTGGCAGGGAAGCTACAGGTTACATTAGATTAGTGAAATCAGTCAAGACCCAGTGGTTCCAGGGCCTAACTGCTAGAATGAAGACATGTTTTAGATAATATTCATTTGCAGAGCAAAAAACTCAAGGATTGTATTTGTGACTAATTGTTTAAAGGATTATTTTAGTTTCTGTTCTGTGGAAAGGATAAAACATGCCAACAAAAAGGTTTAGATATAGGCTTTATTTTTGCACCCATGCTATTGTCTGAACATGACACTGAATATCTTTTTTTTTTCCCTTAAGATAATGGTTGGATTAACCGGTTTTCACGCTGATCAAAAATGGCTTCTTCACTACATAATTTTAGCCTACCTGGGTGGGAAGAACCTCTGGATAAGCTCTCTACCCCAAGTTGTTTTTCACAGATGGGGAGTGGTCCTATTTTTTGGGTCACACCGGCAATGCTCAGGGGTTACTCCTGGCTCCATGCTCAGAAATTGCTCCTGGCAGGCACGGGGGACCATATGGGGCACCGGGATTCGAACCGATGACCTTTTGCATGAAAGGCAAACGCCTTACCTCCATGCTATCTCCCGGGCCCCAACCTATTTTTTTTCAATAAAGACTGCAGCTCAAGAGGATCTCTGCTTCTCTTGTTGGAAAGATCCCTGACCTGTTTCATCTCCCCAGCTTGGTATGGATTATTTTCTGTAGCTGCTTTGTTTCCAGATCCATTTCCCCAATCCCCTTGGGATTGGCATGTGAGGAATTAGTCACAAATAATGACAGTTTATTTCTTCATTCTCCATTTTCTGGATTATTTTTTATTTCTTTCATGAATTTCTCTCTATGTTACTATTTAGCAGCATATTGTTTTTTTTTTTTAAATAATTTTGTGTGTCATTTTATAGCCTGATACTTTATTCTATGGTTTTTTAGTTCAAGGTGGTTTTTTGTTGTTGTTGTTGTTGTTTGTTTGTTTTTGGATCACACCCAGCAGTACTCAGGGGTTACTCCTGGCTCTAAGCTCAGATATCGCTCCAGGCAGGCTCAGGGGATCATATGGGATGCCAGGATTTGAACCACCGTCCTTCTGCAGACAAGGCAAACGCCTTAACTCCATGCTATCTCTCCGGCCCCAATATCGTTATGTTTTAAGGTGCTGCAATTTATCGCCACATCCTTTCTGAACTGGTTAAATTCTCCCTTCATGACATAGCAATATGATCTGATACTTGGTGAGATTTCTATATGTGATCATTTATATATGTTTGAGCTATGCCCTGGTAAGTGATCTTTAATTGGGACTGTTCCATATGCAGTAACTGCAAATGAAAAAAAAAGGCCTTATTTTTCCAATGGATTGCCATCTGACAACTTTCCCCAATTCTTTCATATTCCTCTTTTTTGTGTAGTCATCTTCTGACTTATGTGTCTTAATTCCAAAATAGGACAATTGAAGCTTCCCACTAGTATTGAATTTCTATCAATATTTTTCTTTTGGTATGTAGCAGAGGTTTTCTAAAAGTTGCCAGGGCCTCATTTGGTGTAATTTTTTGATACAAGTTAGTACTTTATGGTCAATTAATCTGCCAATAAACAGTCATTCACTATATATCTTACTATATGTCTTAATTTGGATGCTGTATTTCTGAAATTTATATATCTATCGCAGGTTTCATTTCACTTAGCTTTGTATGATTAGTTTTATTCATTCTTTCTTAACCTGTGTTTATCCTATTAATTTCAGAGTGTTTCTCTAACCAACAAATACATAGATATTTTCTTGATGAATCCAATCACTGTTTCTTTTCCATATAAAGTTCAATCCATAAGCATTTAGAGAAATTGACACAAATTAGTTTGACAAAATTGTTTTCAAGGGAGTATTTGCTAACTTTTTTCCTCAAAAAAATTTTTATGGGGTGGGGGTTGGATTTTTGGGCCACACTCAGTGATGCTCAGGGGTTACTCCTGACTATGAGCTCAGAAATCGCTGCTGGCTTGGGGGACCACTTGGAACACTGGGGGATCAAACTTCTGTCTGTCCTAGGTCAGCCGCGTGCAAGGCAAATGCCATACTGCTGTGACACTGCTCCGGCCCCTCAAACGTTTGTTTTAAAAAGAAATAATTGGTATTTATAACAAGGCTGTAACAAATCCTCTGTTTTCTGAGTAGTGTTTGCTGTTCCTCACAGATACTAAATAGCATGCAATACCCTGACAATGAGATCTGACCACAACATCCATAGGAACTAATATATTATTTGAGAACTTGATTATATTGCCAGAATTACACAAAGGCCCATGAGTCCGAACTACCTTTCATAAATGCTGCCTAAATCTTGCTTATTATTAATGTGAAATAGCCCAGGAAAACAGTCTCTCTTTTTTTAAAGTGGATTACATATCTTTCACAGTAATATTTTAGGTACATAGTAACATTGAATCAGGGGAATTCCCATCACCAAAGTTGTCCTCCCTCCACCCCTGTTCCCAGCATGCATCTCATATTCCCCCACTCTTATACTCCAGGCTGTTAGTATAAGTGGTCCCCTCTGTGTCTAGCTTATTACTTAGTGATCATGCATCTGTGTGAACTCATGCCCACATAAAAACATACAATAATTAGCTTAGGTAGAGCTTAAGAAAAAGAGGAGGGGAGAGCAAGAAATAAGATGAGAACAGAAAGGTAGATAAATCTAGTACAAGTGAGGTAAAGAAACTAATAGAGCAACTAATAGAGATTGGGCAGGTGTGTCGAAGTTGGGAGGTTTTCTCAATTTCTAGGGATTTTGTTAGTGATGGGGGGTTGGGCCTCCCTGTATGAGGGTTTCAGGATTAGGTGATGGCTGGAGCAATTTTGGATACACATAAGTTTCACATCTTGAGTACTAAACAATGTGTTAGAAGGTCTATTATATAGGTGGTTACCCTATACAGTATTGTCTGCAGCACTTCATGTATCGTTTCCTAAAGAGGAAGTAAGTGTGGTTTTTATTTGACATGGATTGAATTGATGGAATGAGAAGGAAAAGGTAGAAGAAGAAGAAGAAAAGGGAGAAAGAAAGAAGTAGTGAGAAAAGAGTAGAGAAGAGAATAGGAATGTTAGTTTGCTTGAACATGTTCGATGAGTAGACCCTATAGTATAAGTCTGTGGGTCACAGCTGTTGTTTCAGTGGTCTGGCTGGTAACATGCTTCAGGTCCTAATAGAGGGCATAACCTAGAGATAAAGGGTATTTTAAAGTGTTTTATCAAGATATTTTCATAATGCAGACTGAGTATAGTATTTAGTGTGACTGAGCATCAAGATGTCACCTTAGGTTATCCACCCTTTGTATACAAGAACCCCTGTGGACAGAAAAGCTGAGGGGTTATTTTAAATATAGTAAGATTAAGGCATTAAAACATATTACTATTAAATGCTTCTGTTGGAGTCAGTGACTTGCCATCATATTCTTTTTTTTTTTTCTTTTTTTTTCTGGTTTTTGGGTCACACCCGGCAGTGCTCAGGGGTTACTACTGGCTCCATGCTCAGAAATTGCTCCCAGCAGGCACAGGGGACCATATGGGGCACCGGGATTCGAACCAATGACCTTTTGCATGAAAGGCAAACGCTTTACCTCCATGCTATCTCCCAGGCCCCGCCATCATATTCTTTACCTGTAATCCTGTATAAGATCCCTAAGACATTATTATGGACCTTTGTAGTAAAAGGTTGATTGCATACCTGTTCTCCCTACCCTGTTTTATTCTGTGGTTGCTGGTTTCTTTGTGATATAATGTGTAGTTGAGGCTTTGTGTTGTTTCTCTTACATTTGTTTTGTTTCTATCCCCCGGTGTCCCATATGGTCCCCCGTGCCTGCCAGGAGCAATTTCTGAGCTTGGAGCCAGGAGTAACCCCTGAGCACTGCCGGGTGTGACCCAGTAAATGTTGACAATTACAGTATTTGGAGTTTCTACCCTGTTAAACCCTGTTATTTGTTCATGGAGTATTACCTGTATATGTGGTGTATATTCCAGGTATTTCAGAATAGTGCTATCATTCTGTGTTTATCTTTCATCTTCTGGCTTACTTCATTTAACATAATATTTTGTAGATCCATCTGCGTTGCTGCAAAGTCCATGATCGTATCATTTCTAACTGCTATGTAGTATTCCATTGTGTATAAATACCACATCTTCATGATCCAATCGTCTGTTGTTGGACATCGAGGTTGTTTCCAAATCTTGGCTGTGATAAATAGTGGGGTGCACACATACTTTGGGATGAATGTTCTTCTGGCTTGGGGATAGATACCCAGGAGAGCAATTGCTGGGTCATATAGAAGCTCAATTCTGAGTTTACTGAGCACTCTCCACATTGGAAAACAGTTTCTTTATGTGAGCTCCAGAATCAGAGGACCAATAGGTATCAATAGACACAGCAACTCTCATTAGCAGATGACTTACAATGAAAGCTCTCAGAACTGTAGTCAAGGTCTGGGAGATAGCATGGAGGTAAGGCGTTTACCTTTCATGCAAAAGGTCATCGATTCTATCCCCCGGTGCCCCATATGGTCCCCCGTGCCTGCCAGGAGCAATTTCTGAGCATGGAGCCAGGAGTAACCCCTGAGCATTGCCGGGTGTGACCCAAAAACCACAAAAACCACAAAAAAAAAAAAGAACTGTAGTCAAGCTATTTTCAGCAGATATATATTGGTACTGTCACTACAAGTGTCAAAATAAACACTCTTAATATATTCACCTTTGTGAGTGGCTTTAAAGTAATTAATAATGATTTTATTCGGTTCGTATCCGAGTCATGGCACCAAAAAAAAAAGAAAAAAATTATGATTTTATTGTTTTCTGATCCTGTTTGCTTTTGTACCAAGAAAAGATAAGCATGTAAAACTCTTCAATTGATTTTAACTATCACATCCATAAGCAAGTTCCCTATACAAGTCTAGAAGAGTTTTTATTTTCAAAGCCAAGCTATACCAGTGGACTGACATATGCTCTCCTCTTTTAGCTCCTCGGGCATGGACAAGAATAAAAACATTTTTTTATCACTAATAACACCAAAAAGTACAGGTATGCTTGCTGGTTTGCCCATTAATAAATGTTTTGGTTTTAATCTTTTGATACAGAATATATGATTCAAGGAAAGAAAACATAGTGTACATTGGTGAGGTTAACATGTATTTCCTTGTAGTTTTCCTTCTCTTCCTGGAAGAGAAACCATTAAAACCCATTAGTTTTATTTTTACTCATTTTCACCCTATTAAGAACTTTTGTCTATTTCTCTCTCTCTCTCTCTCTCTCTCTCTCTCTCTCTCTCTCTCTCTCTCTGTTTTTGGGCCACACCCAGCAGCGCCTAGGGGTAGGGGTTACTATTCCTGGCTATCTACTCAGAAATAGCTCCTGCAAGGCACGAGGGATCATATGGGACACCGGGATTCGAACCAACCGCCTTTGGTCCTGGATCGACTGCTTGCAAGGCAAACAT